>CAJZCY010000001.1:45750000-46047500 GCA_914969975.1 Anopheles atroparvus | reverse complement strand
TCGATAAAGAAAGCAACTCTTCAACCAGTATTAGCTAGATTCAACCGCTAGACGGCCTTTCCTTCTGTTTACAATTGATTTAAATTGCTTTAAAATCGGAAAGAGTAAGAAAACAACCACGAAAAAACTACTTGAAACGAACGCGTGTGTCTTACTTTATGTAACTTCAATCATTGCTTGATTGATGTGTTTGTTTTAGTTTAAAGCCACCTACCAGTAATTGGAAAGTTGGTCAAATACAACGCTGGAAGCCATAGGCTTTGTCCTCAACTGAACGGACGCTTGTCCTTTGAAACACGATTGAAGCGCAACCTTGCAACAGCTTCATTGGGGAAAGCTAATCCCAAACGCCGGTGGCTTATGTTTCAACATCGGCTAGACAAATCATGCATATTTAATCCTACGCTGTCCTGTCCGCGTGCTGCCTCAAGCCCACCCCGCTCCAAGGGAACATTGCCCGCTACCAATTAGTGCATGTTCTTTTATCAATTTCCCCGAGGAACAACCTTAATTATCAAGCTACATAACCGCAAACTTTTGTCCCACAACGGGCGAACGACGAGGATCGGAGCAGTTGCAAAGAAAGTTTTTGCCTGTCGTCTTCAGTTTTTCTTGCGTTGATTTGAGCGTTCGTTGAAGGGCAGATCGAAGGAGTGCTAGTGCACTGAAAGGGGAGGACGTGGTTCTCGTGCGTCGGACGAGAAGGCGCTTTCTCAAGTTGTCGGGACACTAGCGAAAGAATGTTCGACCGCGTCACCCCTCGCCCTGCACTCGACAACTTGTTCTCTCATTATTTTCCACTCGACAGTTTCCGTTTTTCGTCGGCTTCGCGCCTTCCCCACCGTTCAAGCTGCGGCTGTGTAGCGTGAGAGTGTTGTTTTGTTATCCTTTCTTTATTGATCGTTGTCCGTCGGAATCACTCTGCACGGCTTTCGGCTCCAGCTCCAGGAGCCAGCGCTGTGCAATCGTTTTTCCATTTCGTGATGTCAGACGTGCAAAAGCTTTCCAAGAAAATCTCCCCCACCAACGAAGGCAGCGCGAAGTGGATCCTCCTTCCCTCACACGGTTCTTTTTTTTTGTTGGTGAGCACGAGTTTCTTTCCCCCCAGAGCTCCCAGCAGGCATTATCTGGCCTGGCCCTTTCGCAACGCCAGCGCCATTAGCACCGCCGATAATGAAAGATAAAATCGTGCACAGTTGTTGGGGAGCGCGCAGGTACCGGACTCATGCCAAGGATAATCGCCACGGACGGTTCGTGGTCCCATTCGGTGTGGGTAGTTGCGAAAGTGAAAATAACCATGTTTCCATGCGTCCCACACACCTTCCGTCGTTTGGCTTTGGGGAGGGTCGAGAGCCGGGGAAAATGGTCGCAAGGATGGTGATTTGAGGGCAAACTTTTCTCACGATCACGCTCAAGCGTAACGGCTAAATTCACCGTTCATATCCTTTTTCTGGAAGCGCTGGCTTCTTCCCTTTTTTTGTTTTAACGCCACACAATAAATAGTTTTTTTTTTTTCGCATCTCCGGACGGTGGCCCCAAACAATATTACACAAACAAACGCGAACATTCCCAACGGCGTACCTCACCGGCGGAGAAAGCTGTTAGCGAAATGGAAATGCCGAAGTCAAAAGATCGAGTCACCCCCAGCGGACGGTCGGATGAATGGACGGACGGCGAGGAAAAGAAGGAAGGGTCGGAGTTGACGTGGGCGTTGGCCGGCACCGACGGCACGGCGAAAAACAATGAAACACAATTTAATTTATGCATCACTAAAAATAATGGGCCACCCTTTGGTCGCCCCCCCCCGGGGAAAGCGGAGTTCACTGAGTGGGTGGTGAGGGCCACCGTGACGGGTGATGCTGTGGATGGATGGAGGCGAATGGGTTGTTATGGAAGGAAAAAATAAAATAAATAAAACACTGTACAAAATGGACGGTAAGGTAGGACACCCACATACGCAAAAAAAAAAAGAAAAGAAAAGAAAGCCGGGAGTAATGGAACGAAAATGAGCGGAAATGACATTCAAACTTACGCTGGAAGTTCCCCGACTGCCGCTCCGCTGTTTGTTTGGTTGCAACATTTTGGGTTGGGGTTGATTTTGGATTTCGTTTTCATTTTTTGTTTTGTTACAGCCATGGCGTTGTGATCGTAGAAGAGAGAGAAAAAAAAACACGAGAACGAGAGAAAGAGAAAATGAGCGCAATGGTCTGATTTTTTTTTTGGGAATAGTAAGGGGTTCAGGTGTCAATTTTGGGGAAAAATAAACAGTGTTTTAAAGGCTTTCAGGGAGGCCAATTTTTTTATTTAAATTTAATGTTCAGTTTGTGAAGATAAGAGGACGAACATTGTCACCATTTAAAAATGACTCCTTTCAGAAGGATATAATAACATGAACATTATGGTCTTTTTTTTTTTTGCTTAAAGCATTTTTACTGAACTGTTTAATTTGCTCTGCTAGTTTACAAACATTGAAATAATGTTACCCATTAGAATACTAAGACAATTATGATGTGTGTATAAAGTTGTGTTTCAATCTTTGTAAACGTGACTGTCGAAATGGACATCTACGGTTCACTATAGAATATCGCATTTTTAAACAAATTTGGTACTTCTTTCAGTTCTCTTCTTTTAGTATTAGAGTATTTGATACTGGTTTTGTTAGCGTCTGGTACCGTTGGTATTGTAAAAGTAAAATGATCGTTTTCGAAAATCTTGTGTCTGCATCGGTTTTTTTTTCAGGGTGCGATTGGATAGGTATTACTCACTCAGGCGGTGTTCCACGCAAGATGAACGACGTAAACGACACGTCGACGCGCTGTCCAGGACCTGCTAAGAAGATGTACAGACACTGTCGCGAGTGATTGCTCGGGTTGGTGAGCATGGGGGCGCTGAACGTTCCGTTGGAGGGCCCGCCAGCCCGGGACACGAATGTCTGGTCACACTCTGTCGGTGGGGAAAAGGGAGAGAGAAAGAGAGAAAGGAAGAAAGAAAAGGGAGAGAATAGAAAAAGGTAGAGTTGAAAAAAGGGTAGAGAGCACTTTGGCATGGACGACTTTCACGATGCGAAAGTGCGGCTCGAGAGCCGAATGCCATGGTTTGTGGCATGGTACAACACAAACAACAGCGCAAGAACGCAAACCAAAACCAAACAACAACAACAACAACAACGGCAATAACAAAAAGAAAGACTCCTTACGGGAACAAATCCATCAGAACCCATCGATTACGCTTAACTGCCATTAGCGGGGGCTTTTAAAAGCCCACGTTTACTGCGAGGTGGCGCAAAGGCAACGGCCTCCATAGGTCCGCTGCGATGTAGATTTGAGCTTTAAAGAATGTCTCCCTCCCAGATACACACTACTACCGCATGGGATGAATGAAAGCACGAAACATTTACTACTTTAAAAAGGCAACGTGAGGTGTCGAAGTTTCCAGCAGAAGCGATGCACTTTTGCTTGTCAACACCGGACGAGAAGGGCATGGGCAATGGAGAGCAGGAACGAGTTGTATGTCGCCCTTGTTGCCACCTTCCACCTCTCAACTTCCCATCCCGCTACCGCCCTCCCTTTCTTTCCTTCTTTGGGCTAATGTGATGTGCAATCGAACTTGATGTGATGTGATTGAAAACGTGCTAATAAGCGATTTCCCGTGAAGGCACTGCATCGTCGAAACAAAAATCATGTCGAGGAAACCCTTGCATGGAGAGGGCGGGGAGGTTGTTGGGGTCCAAGGCGCCCGGACCTCTCGGCACTGCTCGATCCTACTGCATAACAACGTAAAAGGGGTTTTGCTGGTTCAATCTTTTCTACATATCTTCGGCTTGATGCCTTCGGCAGTCAGGATGCGTTGACCAGGATTGGTATGTATCCCTCCATCCCCTCGCTCCCTTTATTTTCTTCCGTGGAGAATACATTGCCGCAAAATGGATACCGCAAAAGCGCTCTACCGTAACTAGCTCTACGACAGCAACTACGACATACGATATACAAGTACTACTGAAAATAACAAAACGAACGAAATCAATACAGCACTTTAAGGGCAAGTGGGCAAAAGTAAGAATGTGATGGTTTGATCTTCGCTCTGCCGCACATTGTCGTTCTTACAAGCAAATTTTTCTTCTCCGGAAAATGGCTTTGTTCAGTAAGCTTTGGGAGGAAATGAGCTATTCTTCTCGTGATTTATTTTTGTTTTCACTCCTTTTCGAGTTATTGCAGGCGTTGTCGAATGAGGCGAAGGTGAGCAAACTAATTGAAACATTCATCGCAACGATTTGGCGTCGTTCGTCCTGATGGGGCAGCAGTACTTCCGTGCTGTTTCTTTTTGGCATGAGTCTAATTACACATGAACACTATTCACACACGCGCACACACGGACAGAAACAAGACCCATACACACCCGCACGGTGCGGCACCGGTAAGAAAAGATAAGGAGCAACAACGAACGGAAGTGAGCAAAACAGGACAGGCAGTGAAAAGATAGGAGCGAGCGTGATCAACAACGGTGATTACAGCGAACAAAAAAACAATCGCAATGGTAGTAAAACCACAACAGTAAGAGGGAAGTAGCGTGAAAGAGATAGAGACAGACAGAGAGAGAGACAGTGACAAAGAACATCGTGTCGAGGATGAAGAAGTTAGTAAGTAGAAGTAGGTGGTGTGAACGCAGTGAGTAGCGAAAAACTGAAGAAACAGAAAAAAGGTGAACAAAAGAGGGAAAAAGGAGTGAATATAGTGAACAAACATACTTGGTGCCTTTGTGGGCCGCGACAGAGGCTCCAAATACTGCACCATCGAGATGCGCGACCGCGATGCGTCCGTGTACGCGCTTGCCGCGACCCGCCGCGTGTCCTCTACGGCACCATCGGACGCCACTGGTTTGCGGGCGGCATGGAGTGTGTGTGGATAGAGGTGGGGAATGAAGAGCTTCGTTTTAGTAAACTTATGGTTCAATCGTGTGTGTGTGTGTGTATGGTGTGTGTTTGTACGTGGGTTCGACACCGGTGGCACGTGAGAAAGTGATGGTGCTAGAGGTGTTCCCTGTTTAAGTACGTGCCAGATGGGTGGAGAAGAAACCGACAAAAGATTTAAAAAGAAAACGAAGGAAGTAAAGGAAGACCTACAGAAACCTATGAACCAAAATAGAAAAAAAAAAACAGACGGGTGTGCTGAGTGATATAAAACCGAGGAACCAAATGACGAGTTTCGATTTAGAACCCCCGGAAGATTTATCCTCGCTCGCAAGATTTATGTTCAGCTTCGGTCGCTATAATTTGGCCCCTTTTACTCGCCCAAACCATCGGTCATCGTGCTTCTTGGCTTGCCCTTAGGGAGACAGGGTTTTACGCTTCCCGCGGGACCAGAAACGTCATCGCGAACGCTTCCACGTGGCGGCGATCCGGCAGAGCCTGCCCGAGGCACTCGAGGAGCAGCGGTGCGCCGAGAACACTCCGGCGGTAGTCTTCGAACGAGATCGCCCCGTCCCGGTCCAGGTCCAGCCGAGTCGTGACGATGTCCACCAGGTCCTTGACGGCCTCCTCGACGCCCTCCTCCTGCCGAACGCAGCCCCGCAGCAGCACCATCAGATGGTCGCGCCGGATCATCCCGTCCCGCTGGGCGTCGTAAACGGCGTAGCAGTGCCGGATGCGCTCCTCCAGCGAGCCGCGAACGAACAGCGCCACCAGTCGGGCCCAGGTTTCCATCGAGACGTGAGAGCTGGTGCCACCGTCCAGGGCGGCGTGGATGCGACGCACGCTCGCCGTGTCGGTGATGCCAAAGGCTGTGTCCAGCACGGTGGTGAGCTGCTGACGTGAGACCAACCCGTTTGCCGCGTCCGGATCCGCCTTGAGCAGCTTGTAGTAGAGCAGCAGCACCAGTTCGAGCTCCCGTTGGGTGAAGCGGCCGAAGGCACCTCCTGATCGGGCCAGCCGCTTCACCAGGCCGCCCACTTTGCTGAGGAATCGGGCCTCCTCCGCGCTGTCGAGCGTTGCGTCGAGGTTCATGCTCTAAAACTTGGCGTTTCTCCTACGGTTCGAAACAGACAACTGGTTCACTTGCATCCACTCTGCTGGATCACTGTCCCAGCCTACTGTTCTAGTTGCAGTTTGCCAACATCCGTAGTAACCGTACAAAATGTGTACAACTTGCAAAGTGGTTTCCTTAGTTTCTCATTCGTTTAAAAAAAAGGGTTCAATTGTATGCGATATTGTGTGAACTTAATATCCCGCATCCTTTTATGCGATGAAACTAAAGGTCTACCAGCTGCCGTATCATGCCTTAAACAGTGATGAAATGAAATGACATGTTAAACATTGTTCGCTGTTCCATGACGCTTTCCATGGAGTGTTCCAACTAAGAGTCACAGATGTTTTTGCAGGCATTTTTGGAACACGGTCAACTATTCCCTCGCCTAGAAGATCGGCACTCGACGTAGATTGTAATGAAACTTTGTCAAAGAAAACGAAAACTCCAAGGCCTACACCGTCCCGCTGTTGCATGCCATCATTGATTGTGAGGGACTAAGGGGAGGTTTTTATGGTGCAATTGATATTAATTTCACGACTGACGTCGTCTAGCAACCGGAGTGGCGTTTCCTAGCAAGCTGAAAACTTTTCGCGACGTGAAAAAAGTCTCGCTGAAGTGCCGTAAGGTTGGATGGTCATTTTCGTCGAACTTCATCCTGGCCACCTGCTGCTTTTTGGAAAATTGAATCAACCTTACGAACGTTTCTGTGTGTTTCGCTTTCATACCGGCTCCCTTTTTCCCTCCCGCTTCCCACGTTTCGTGTTGAACGATCTTGGGTCGTTGGAAATCCGGACCTTCCTGGAGAGGTTTTCACTCGAGCGCTAACTTTTCCTACTTGATGACCTCTCGATCTACGCGCCTACACGCCAAACCTACGACCGTAGAAGCGAGTCTATTCCATTTCCATAATTACGATGCGTCCCCAAATTTCATCAAATCATCCGTCCATTCCGTTTCGCTTCGTCCTCACAGCCTCGTGCAACTTCGGTGCTTGTTCTTGCCCCCAAAACCTCATCACTTTAGGCTACCCAGCAAACGTGCGGATCGCTTGCGTGGGGCTCGATGAGTTACGGTGAATTTCCACGCAACGGCCGGCAAGCAGTCTTTTAAATATGAAACCGCTGTTTCCGTCCATCATGGCACTTGTGCATGTGCGTCTGCGTACGTGCCTGGAAAAGATCCTGAAGAGAAATCCCCCTCCACATCGGGCAAGGACGGGAAGGCAACCGTAATAAACTTCTAATTGGAAATCCATAATGCCACCGAGCAGCCAGAGAGTGCTGGAAGGGAAAATCCCGTCCCTTCTGGCAAGTGGCAAAAATGCAAATGATTTCGAATCTACCGACTGCCTCTCACCCGCCGGTGCTCGTTCATACCAGCACTTGGCTGCCTTTCTTCTGCGGGAGTTTTCCCAAGCGCAGGATGAAGGTTAATCATTTAAGCTTTTCCTTTCGACGGACTTTTCCAGCTGGGGGAAGCGAACCCGGAGCGAACGGGAACTCCGGTTTTGTTTTTCTTTTGTTTTTGGAAAGGATAAAACCCCGTGCAAACAAACAACGGCCCTCCAGATACCCGCCATGCAAACTCGAGCGTTCGGAAACAAGGGGAACAATCCCGGCCATAATAATAAAGCCGTAATGCGTCCTCCGTGCGCCAAGCCATAGCCCGTAAATCATTTAATCCACACGTAATCCCGAATGTTCGCCAGCGATTGCCGGGATATTTATCATAATTCACACACTCCGGCGCCCGAAACACAAAAAAAAAAGGACACGGTGTGGATCGGACGGCCGGGAATCGCTTCGCTAGATTTATGACGCCGAGAGGGCGGGAAAAGTCTTTTGAGTCAGTGTGCCAGAAAAGCTTGCCGAGCTAATGAGTGGGAAGGAAGGTAATGGTCGTTTTTTTTTTTAAAGTTTGCTTCGAGAGATTCAGTAGTGAATCCGTTAAGCGTATGCAACGGCAGATGTAGGGCCGGCCCGATAGTGAGGAAGCCGAGGGGATAATCTTCCTCCGGTTTTGCATGCGTGTTTTATCCCGTTCCCCCACTAGAAATTGGGGCAAACGAAAGAGTGTCCCGGTTTCTAGATGCAACTGGGAAAATGATGGGAAAATTTAATTATCGGCAAAAAGCATCCCTCGGGTTGTTGTAGCTCGGGATGTTGCAGAAGTGGCGGAATGAGGAGGAATGTACGGGTGCCAGCAGGCAAGAGAAACTTACTCTTCTCACTAGCCATACTAGGGCTGTGTGGAACACTCAACCTTACCGAAAGCGGATGCATCGTTTTGCGGTAAACGCTCAATCCGCCGAGGAAAGCGGTTTGCGGTTGGAATAAACGGGCTTCTACCGGGCAGTTGGCGGGAAAAAGTTTTACACGCACGAATCAGCCCATACCCTCTTGCTTTAGTTCACTGTCTACCCTTGCTTTCCCTCTGATCATTCGAGCACGCCGGAACAATTTATGATGGAACTTAAATTGCCCTTCCGCTGCTTGCGGAAGCGTTCGCTTTCTGTGTGCCTCTGGTTCCGTGATTGGCTTTCGGATTTCGCCGGGGCGAATGGTATGATTATTCAGTGACAACATAACCGTCACCGCCGACCCCGCCGGACGTTCGGACCAACTTGCCAACGCCAGCAGGTCCGATTTCCTGTGGAAAATGCTCGCCCAGGAAGCGGGATGTTATTTATATTCAAATTAGGTAGCACTCACACGTGCCCCGCTGTTGTGAGGGAGGTTGTTTGTTTTTTGGTTTTGCTTCGATCCGCCACTCACATGCCAAGTTGCCGAATCTCCGGGTGCCGTCCGGAAAACGGGGCCCGGGAAACGCCTCGTAGGGGAGTGTGAGTAATTTTTCTTGTTTGCTCCTTTGTCGCTCGCCAGCTTCCATGCAGGCATGTCAACGGGATGACGGTTGAATGTGTGATCCAGATGTTGCACGCGCGTGATTGGTGGTGCGATATTTCACAACTGTCTGGCGAATGTGTAGGACGAGCAGCCGGCAAATTGTTATTCCCTTTTCTTTGCTCCAAGGAGTTGAAGTGCGAGGGACGTCTTGAAGGGGGTTTTCTTTTCGAAAAGGAGTGCGACACATAAAAACGCACCGTGGTTGGAGAAAAGAAAATAAAACCCCAAGCAGTTCCAACGTATTCCAATGTTCAACGCAACACAAAACGTTACCGGCATATTGGAAATGAAAAACGAACGTTCCGCCCTTCAATGCCAAAGGCCAAGCAGAAATCGGTGCTGTTTGGGTTTCCAGATCGCCAACTCAAGTTTGTACATCGCTCGTCCCGCTCGATGGAGCAATTAAAATCGCATTTTAAACTATTTTAATTGCAACCAGCGGGAGGCTGGGCGTTGTTTGTTTTGATTTTCCTTTTTTAAGTTTTTCCGAACGTTTTTGTTTTGGCTACAGCTCGCAGACCAGTTGGAATTTCCCACGAACCACCCTAGCTTTCGGAAAATAAGTCGAAAATCTTGTTTGCACCAATCCAAATGTTGTTCGAGCACATTTGCCGCCAACTTTCTGTTTTCCCGCCACTTTCCGGTTCGCTTTGCGAGTCCGTTTCTCCTCATGCCGGAAGTCAATATTTTCGAGATCGTGCGCTGCGTGAAACTAGGGCGCTTTTCTTTTCGCTGTTGCTGTTTATTAGATTCGCCGACCCAGTGATGGGGTTTGTCCGTGAGAAAGTACAATAATTTTACGATGCCGCTTGCCCGCTCGGGTTTATTAATAATCTTTAGCCCGACCACCTCTGGATTTGGCATCTGGCAAGCAGAAGTAATTAAACCGCAAATGCGTCTCCCGCCCTGCATCCGAGCGTCCAGTCACCGTGTTGTATCGGTTGTTTTTGTGTGTGGAAATTGACTCACAATAACTTCGCAAAAAAAAAAACAAACTTTTACATCGTGCCATAGTAAGCAATTGCTGATCGGGACGAGTTTTGCAAACAATCTTTTCTTTTGCCAAAAAGAAACTACAAACAAGGATGGTTATGTGCTATCGAAATTACATGCATCCGATCTTGGTACGGACTACCTTGGTGTCGAATTCGTGGTATACTAATGGCCTGTTTAGGATGTGTCAAGGATCGAGAAAAACTTTTAGCACAATTTGCTACACTACAAATACAAACCAATAATTTTCAACCGACCCTAAACGTATAGAAATTAGTCGCAAACGAACACCCCCGGCGGAATGGGTGCGAACCATTTAAATAATTTAAATTCAATCAACATTTCTCCTGCTCCGTTGAGAGTTGATAGCGTACCGATCGAAAAGTGGATCCAATTAGGCCAGGTCCTAAACTCTCCCCGGGCCAGCTCCATTATTTACTTTTCCTCGGCGCTCGTCGTCGGATCTACCGGCATCATTTTGGGGTTCGCAGTACTCATCCCAGGCAGCTCGTACGTGCCGACGAGCTCACCAGTCAGAAAGCCGGGGCCGTGTGAATAATTAATGCTAATCAATCGAAAACTGACAGTGTCACGACTCAACCGTTGGGACTTCCCGGGCAAATGGGCGCCAGTGGGAAGTCGGTTGGGTGAAGGGCGGCCACTTTGGCCTCCGGTTTGATTTGCGTATGACGTTACACGTCCGATTGCACCGGCTGGCAGGTGAACATTAAAGAACACCCTTCAGCTCGCTTCCTCGCCCGCGATCTCCCTCAATCCATCGCCGGAACGGTTGGTTTCATGGTAAAAACAAACACAACGGAACAGCGACGGAACTATGGCCGAGGCAAGCCCAGTTGATTGAAATGATGGTAATTTTTTCACACCATTATGACAGGTGTTTATTTACGCTGATGGATGTATTGCATTTTGCTGCGATAGAGCACAGATTTGCAAGGTAAAATAAATACAACATAAATAAGAGAGACGCGTGCCGGTGATGGATGGCCTTCGGTGTAAAGTCAGCTACGATACAAAAAATGGCTTTTACTTTTACCATCCATTGAATAAAAGAGAGAACGTTTGCAGCCAAAATGTACCCGATAGAGCACAGGAATGGAAAATGCTCCGCTCACCACGCTTCACCGGAAATTCTGCCCTTATACGTACGTCCTCACGACATATCAGTCCTGTTTGGAGGGTGAAAAATATCATCTACCTCTACGTGTACCACATTCATCATGAACAAAAAACGTGACCCGGTGGAGAAAATGTTTTACAGAAAGAAAATCGAATTGTTTTACACTTTATTCGCGAAAACCCGCCACCGGTGGAACAACATTGAACATAACAGCACAGGCTGGTCGGACGACCTTTGGCTGTTGCCTGAAAAAAAGCCCCCAAAATAGCTCAACTAACCAGCGGAAATGGTGGTCGTTTTTCGCGTGTTTTCACTGGGAGTGGAGGATGGGCACCATCGTACCAAAGACTAGATTGCATGCAGGGCCTGAGGCAACCACGGAACACGCACGAACGTACGCAGCCGTTGCTGTTATGCTGTATGCTGCTCTCGCAGCGCTATGCATGCCGAGGGTGTTTCGGAAGCGAACAACAAATATAACATAACCCACGCAAAACGCATCCCCCGCGCCAGCTACGGCCGTAAAATATTTCAATAAACAAATTTCCCATACCCTAAACGGCGACCCCGACGAACCTTTTTATTTCGAGGGTTTGTGGTACTGGTGTTGTTAGGCTCCTACTTCCAAAGCCACAAGCGAAAGGGAGAAAAAGCCAAACAAAAATGCTGTACTTAGAAGCAAACCCGCGGCTGTACGAAACAATTGCCGGTGGCTGGAGGTTCCTGAACGAGGAACCAACAAAAAAAAAAGGACGTTAAAAACCCAACCAACATCAAAACAGCATTCCCTGGAAGAGCTGTAACTGGCGCAGAAAAGGGGATGGTGGAAGTGGAAGATTTATTTGCGCCAAAGGTCCGCAAATCATGACGAAAACCTCGTCAATGTTCACGTGCCCATGTGTGCCAGAGTATGTTTGTACACAAGTGCGTGTGTGGATGTGTATGTGTGTTTGTGTGTGTGAATTTGTGAAGAGCATTCCAAAACCACAGCGATTGTTTTTCAATGCTAATTTGTTTTACGAATTTCCCCGACATGCCAGAGAAAGGTAACGATTTTCCAACTGTCATCAGTGTGTTGTGTTGTGAATGTCTTGAATTTGCTTGAATTTTCTCGCTCGAAATTTTGAAATAAATATAAAAACGAAAACAGAACCTTAACCGAAATCAAACAACAATAAGAAAAGAAAACCATTGCGACAACGAGACGAGACACAAACGCTGACAAAAGGAAAGTTCTGCGAGTGGCTCATCCCATCGAGACGCGAATCGAGTTTTCTAATACACTCTGAGCGTACTGTGTCGCACTCGACGTCCTCCTCTGTTCTGCGTACGGTGCGCCACTTACCTGAAAGGACAGACAGAAAAGGAAGAAAGTAAGGTCATTAATAAAACTGCTGCCTCAAAAGCATTCGATCGCCGGGCGATCGGAAACAATAATCGCCTGGTGGAACTTGATCGGTCGAAGGCACGCCACAGTGGGAAACCGTCCAGAACCGCCGAATGGCTTGTGACGATAATAAATTACTGTTCCGGATCCATTTTTCCCCATTTAATCTCACTACTCTTTATTGCTGCCCTGGCAGTAGCACGATAAAAAATAAGGTAAGAACAGGACCTTTAAAAAACTCTAACCCACTCACGCCCCGCCTCGTCCGGGGCGGTGTAGACACGTTTCTGTTCGATTGATTGTTGTTTGGGAGAAAGTTAATCTTGATTCGATTAAAATTTTCTAATCTCCGTCTCTGCCGTTCGCGGCACGGTGCAGGGGGCTGCACGGGTGAAAGCGAGCGGGCAGGAAAGCAAACCCCATCGTTTCCAGATACTTAATCTTGTTTTCGCCCTATCTCGTATATCTTTTTGCGTGCCGCTTCGTGCGGGTTCTAAATTCCCTTTCCTTGCGTCATCGGGTTTGCTTCAGTTCAGTCGTACTTTATCGACAAACCTTTCTTCGACAAGCAGAGAAGTTGGGAGAGAGAGAGAGAGAGTGAGAGAACGATAGAATGAGAGATTGCTTGAACGTGAGGATAAATGTGAAAAAGGAAAATGCCATGTTCCAATCCATGTCCCGTGTTGCGTGGGAGCTTGAGTGCTTGGAAAACTTGAAAGCATCATCCGCTTCGAGGAGGATTAGACGAAAAAAAAAGGAAAACCAAAAAAGGAAAAGTAATCGAAAAGTGCACCTTCGGAATCTCCACGAGCGGACAGCAGGGAGGACGAGTGCAGAGGGTCACAGATCTTATCCGAAAAGGACCTCGGTGGTTCACTAACGAACCCCGATCCACAAACGGGCGAACCGGAGAAGCCGATGCGGGAAATGGCATCGATTGTGATTAGAACCGTTGACGTGGGTTACGGTATCCTTCGGGGGGTGTGCGTCCGGCAAGCTGGTTTCGGGGTTCCAGGTTGAGTTATTGTAGGGCGAGTCACCATGTGCTGGTCCTTTCGGTGTGGCCGGGATTGGAATGGGGAGATAAAAAAGATCCACAAGAGTCGGAGACGCAATGGTATGAAAATTTAACCAGCTCGGTCCAGATGGTAGCATCGTCGATGGATTGCGAAGCTTGTCGACAGGCTCGGTTGGGCTAGTTGATGGTCGCCACTCAGGCAATCGATTTACACCCTGGAGGGTCGGAACACCGAAGCGACTGAGAGCAGTTGAGCTGTCACTGAGGCCTTCCACGAGACGGTGATGCACATCTCCTGCACCAGGTATCGATTTCTCTTACGACGGAAGCGTCCGGGGCAACATCACGACACACACTGTTGCCGATAAGTCGATCGTCCCGTTCCCGGGCGAGTCAGTATCGGTGTGACGGGGTTTTACCAGGGGAAACTGGAGCTTGTAGTCAGTAGAAAAGCATCTCCTTTCATGATACAGAGCCTCGCTGTAAGGTGAGCGCTTTTTCGGAGGTTTTTTGTGTGTGGTCCGTATGCTTGCATTTGTCAAACATTTCCCTTCCTTGCGTGTTTTTCTCCACTTTGTGTTGCGTCCACGTCAGATGATCCGAATGCGACATGGCACACGTTAAAGTACGGTCCTATCCGTCCTATCGTTACCGCTACGGAGGGCTTCCCGAGTGAACTCATTTAAAAACGGCTGCACGGTTCCGTTGCATTGGGTTTTTGCCTCATTTCCTCACCATGTAGCGGCACTACGGAACTTGGGTTCGGCCCTCGAGAAACCTGATGAATGACGCTGATTGAATGTTGATTGAATGGATTGCTCCGGTTCGAGAGGGGGTTCCTGTGCGACGCATGGCACTGTTTTTTTGTGACCGTTCAACCGAAACAGTTGAAGTGCACGTGCATCTTTTCGCACCGTTGGCTGGCGATGGCCCCGAGCTGGACGTAACGAGGGTTTTCGATGCCCATCAATGGAGGTTCATGTTGCCAGGTTTTTCTTTCGTTCGGCATTCAACCGGTTTGCGAGTGAATGCACCCAAACGAACGTAGGACGTGATTTGTTTAATCTTGCTCCAGTCATGTCATGTCAATGCGGGTTTTGAAACGGGGTTTTGGAGAGATTGGTTGGATGGGCGGTGTTTTGTTTGCAATCAACGAACATTACAAGTTTTTCCGAAGTTTGTAGCCTTTTAGTCTACTTCAAACAAGTTAGGCGCTTTTTGTGTTGCTGCACAGTACCGGTTGTATGTTACCACCCAATCTGGGGAAGAACTTCATTTTACCACGAATGCAACACAATTTCCCAACGAGCAAGGAAAGGAAATGAAACCATCGTTCAAAATACAACCGCACCGTCACACTCTGACCCATCCGGTCCATCTATCGTCTTGAGAGCGTCACCCGTTACAAATCGGTGGTGAGGCAAAAGTAAGAGGAAAAAAAAAAAAGGAAGCATAAAGGAAATGAACACCAGCTCGGTCCCAGTTGTCGTGTCGATTGTGAAACGGTAATGAAGCATCCATCCAACCGTCCCATCATTTGCCAACCACTGGAACGAAAGCGACTTTGAGGGATTCCGTGTTCCGTGTTGGAAGTAATCTTCACGCAACCAACGTGAGGAACGGCCTTCAGGTTGGAAGAGAATGAAACATTGCGGCATGGGACGCGACGTGCGCTTGTCAGTTCCGATGATCATGCTGACGACGATGATGAGCAGAATATAGGATAAATATTTGTTGTTTGTCAAACACTGTTTTCTGATGAGTTCTCCCACCGGGAAAACGTTCCTAGAGGAATATTGACAAACCGGATGGACAAACCAGGAGAACGTTTGGGATTTTTTAAACGTACCGAAATGCTAATATTCACTCGAAGACTAGGTAAAATGATGTTTAAACAAAAAGTATGCTAATAGCGAACTTAGCTTGATACAAAGTTGGTAAAATTGTATGTTTTAAAGTTCCAATTGAAGTGTTCAATCAGGCGGAAGCCTAATTTACACTGTAAAAAACGTCAACCCGCATTGAAGGATATCATTTCCTTTAAATGGCTTTCAATATCAATTTTCATTGGCCTCAGAAGCACTTTAACGACGTAGAAAAACACAATTACACTCCTTCCTGGTTCCATATGGGATTCCCCTCCGAACGCCGAACATGGGGCTGAAAAGCGTTACGATTTTATTTTCCAATAGACACATCATCAGCACACGCGCACTGCGCATCCTTGCGAGGCAAAAGTGTCCACACGTTACTGGCAATGTTTTCCCCCGTATCGCTCCCCTGGCCCAGGGACTTGCAGCACGGCGCAGTCGGTAACGATCATGAATAATTTTCCAATAAATTTGGCACAACTATCGTTGAATGTGACAGGTTTGTGTTGCCAGAGTCTGTGCCGCGAATGTTTTGTTGCTTCGGAAGCATGGGCGTACCAACGTTGACAATGCAACAGACATTTAAATCGGTTAACTCGGTATGACAAACACCATGCGCCTCCATCGAGTCAGCTGCACCGAACGGGAGGTTTAAGAATCTCCTGTTTAAAGGGTTTCTTTTCTGAAAAACTGCAATCTTAGTTCTAATCTGATGCAGAATAGTAAAAAACAGATAGGTTTGACACGTTGATCATCTGGACTATGAAGCTCATAAAAAAAAACTACCCGGACGAAAGAGAACCCTAAAATCCAACCGCCCCGTTAAAGTGAGCCAATAGTCGAGTCCGTTCCACGAATGGAATCAAAGAGACATGATTTAAAATTAGATTTTCCCTCCCTTCACCGAATGTCAGAGTGGTCCGATTTTAACCCGGCCAGACACGCCGCATCATCATCGCCATCATCAGTATCAGCAGTATCCTCATCACCGTTGTCAGATCACGAAGCTCACTTCCATCGCACGGTTCAGTTCGCCAGTGTGGTAATAAATGATTCACGGCTTGGTCCGCTGAAGCAAAAGAAGTATCACGTCGTCATGGTGCGGATGGCTAATGGAGCTAAAGGGGCCATACTCACAGAGCCTCGCTTGGGCGAGTGGGTTTGTAATAAGTATCCACTTACACGAGCCTCGAGTTTGACTTTATTGGACTTATTTCTTTTTTCTCACATGCCAGAAGGCATCCGAGTCTGACGGTGTGTGTTTTCTGCTGCCCTTTTAAAATCTTCTATTACTTCTGAATGGCAGGTTTATGGGCTCTCTTCTATGCCAGTTCCGAAAGTGATACTCGAAGCAAAAAGTATTAAAAAAGGAATTCTGTGGACGATTGTAGCAAGAAGTTCTGCTTTCTTCCACTGTTTTTTTAATGGAATGGTAAATTTCTCGAATAGGGTAAATGAGACAGGAAAAACAAGTCATAATAAGTACCGTATTATATGGAAATATGTATTCCAAATGTAACTAATACATCCTTTTTTCAAGAAAACGAAGCTAACCATGCGCCTCCATATTGCTAGCTCTTTAAGGGTCTTCGCATTTATAGCCTCAAAGTTAAGTTTGCTGTAGCTCTTCCTGAACCACACTTCAAATGCTGGATTGTTGTTTGTTAACAGTATTTATCTTCAAACGAAGTGTATAGCGTTTCGACATTCTTATAAACGAAAGTCATCAGCCGTCCACTAATCTGGGGCTTTGCGTCAAACATTGAGTTCGACGGATCCCTGCGGACCATCTTGTTGGCGATTAACGTCAAGCAAACGTAATATTATACTACCCGCATTCAAAGCCACTCGAAAAACATTCACAACGCTGCGCTTCCTGATTCGGTCTTGCTCTCCTGTTATCTCTTTCATCCTCTCACACACTCTATCGCTTCGGTTGAAGCTCGTCGTTCAACGGCGTCACAATGATAAACTAAAGGAAGTCGTCTTATCTATGTACCGGGAGCCCCAGAAAAGGAATACACGCACACATGCACACCCGCACACAGGTTTATTTCTCTCAACTTGTTACCCATCGGCTTCACAGCAGGACGATAATCGCGCAGGAACCACACCCAAATGCTAAACACCATTAAATCCGCCCACGATAGAACAGAACCGTGATCGTCCCCTTGCACCGCGCGCTCCAGCCACTCCAGGGTCTTTGGTTTTAAATATAGCTCCAATCGGAGCTATTTGGCGAAAGCATTAAAAGCTCAGCCCACGGTATTAGCCTAGTTCCGGGACAGCTTGTGAGCGCGTACGAATGCACACCCACGGGCTTCTTCATTGGAGCTTTCTTTTCCAAATGGGCCCAATGGGTTCCTTTTTGTTTTTGCATGCTTTCGCTGCCCTAACGACTGCCCCGTCCCACGCGCTGCTCCCATCGATGGAGGCGCCTGGTGGTTCTTCGCTTCAAAGTACTTATTAAACGCCCGCAGTCTTTGCACATCGTTGCGATGTGGGCCAGCACGTTTGTTCTCGACATTCGAACACATGCTGTGGGGAATGAAAACGACGCCGGTGAAACAAATTTCGCCTCTGCCTGCTTCCCACCCTCCCAAAAGTTCCGCTTGTGTCTTTGGCGGTAGCGGCACAGTGTATCTTTAGGGACAATTTTGGTCTGCTTCTGATGGCAAAAATGTTCATTCGCATGCCGTTCGTCGAAACCAAAAACATAATCCGTAGCATCATAGTCAGTCGTTGTTGAAAGCGGAAGCGAATAAATATCGGTCTTTCGTTGTAGATTTGAAAGAAAAAATCCTGTCTTTTAAACGTTAAGGAGCGAAAAAACAATAAGGATGTTTCAATAAGAGCAGCTAAGCCTAACGTGTAATCGGTGTGTTGTTGATTTTTGTTGAAAAGAACAGGTCTGATTTAAGCTGTAAAAGACTGTTCATAGTATGTGCATATAAATCATTTCTAATACTTGGTTATTATGCTTTGAATCGCTAAAAGTAACTCTTAGGTATTCTGCGTGTCCACATTCACTGAATATTTTCAAATAAATTAAAATAAAAAAAAAATTCCACCCTCTATTTCATTCGAATGAATTTGGCGCTCTCCATGAGAAGATTGACTTTTCTTTCACTCGTAGTGGAGCTTATTACTTGAAAGTGGGTGATACTTTAATACGAATTTTGTTTTATCTGCTTTTTGCCAAAAAGTTGTGAATGTTTCCTTTGGGTCTTTTGTAGCATCTTTTTAGTGGTCGTTACTTGTTACCTTTCCTTTTTTTATAATTATATAAGATCTGTTGTCACTTTCGTAAGCAGATGAATTGCCGCTTGTTATCCTTTAATTACCAGCGATTGATCAAATGTACTTGAGAGAGGTATTAATAATAGTCTCGAAGGAGCGAAAAAATCTCAACAAATGATGAGCTCCATTTAGAAAAGGAAACTTGCTTTACGCTTTAAGACGCACTGAAATAAAGGGTAAAAAGGGAGATGCTCAATTTGTCAGCATTCGCCACAGCGAAGACGATGATGATGTTCGTTGTGGTTCATTTGTTACGTGCTCGGTTTCCTCGTGGATAAATGAGCAAACCGTTTTTAATTGGTAAGAAAAGTGAAAGCCATCTGATTGATCAATTTGTACTGAGAAACATTTTGTAACACTTTCGGTGGATGGAAAACAGTAATTCTCTTGAATACCGCACCGCCTTAGGAAAATTGTCAAAGATTTTCGGTCGTAGGCGTGTACATTGCAGCCGTGCATGCCTTCGCCGAACACGTCCAGCCTGGGCCCAACTATCAATCACCATTTGCTCACTTAACCGAACATAAACTGACAGTGTCATTCGGTCGGTCAGCAACTCGAAACACCATACTAGTGTGCCATAATGGATGAGAACGGGCCGATTCATTCGCCTATACCAAGCAACGCGTGGAGAGATTCCCGAATTTAGCGTAAATAGAATTAGTCTCGAAAAAATTTTACCGAAATGGACAACAATCGCCCACAAGGACACCAACTCTGTTGAGTCATTGCCAGTTTCCCCATTGTTTCACTCTGTCTTGATCGAATCGGGGGAAGAGTCCGGATGGGCAGCATGACGTGAATGACTATGGAACATTTGGTTTTGTTTCTTGTTTCCTGTCACAACGAGCTATTTCAGATTGAGCTTGTCTTTGTGATTATGGTGTCAGTTTAGGGCAATCCGTTACGGTGTCGGTGGCTCAAAAGGAAATTAAAAAAAAAATAAAGAAAGGAGCCAATGATGGAAGGGAAAACCATAAAACCTACACCAACTCTGTTTCTTTTCTATTGAAGTACGTTTCCCGAGCGCCGAGAAGACATTGTAGCGCCCTCTAAAGAGCTATAATAAGTTCAGAACACCATAAAAAACGCACGGTTTAACGATTACTGTTTAACTTTCTTTTATTATTCTTCATCAATTGCACCAATCGGAACGCATCGAACATTCACTCCTCACGATACACTTGCTGCGATCGAATGTGTTAAAACTGGATCCTCTCTGTCGGCTGCCATTTTGTTTTCTCTCCTATTGTTTTCTTCTTGTCCAATTGTAACACTCTTTTTTGTTGTTTGGTTATGCGTCTGTGCTTGCCAGTGACGTGTTCGCACCGTTTTGCTTGCGGCGCTAGTGCTGGGTTGAGCAAACAGGTAATAGAATAAACTTACCACTACTTACACAGATGATGGCTTGCATCGACTACATGCGCGGTTCGAGGTGCTAGGGTGTTTCCCCGTTCCCGTTCGCCTCTCGTGGCCTGTGTCGTGTGGTTTCCTCCCTTTTTTATTCTAACGGGTTTTGGTGTACGACACTTTAACATTTGCTTTTTTTTTTGCTAGAACGTCGATCCGGCCGATCGACACTAAATCCTTGAGACAATGATACATTCAACTTGTTATCCATTAAAAACATCCATGTGTAGATACATTTTAACTATGCTTGGTTTGTTCTCTTTGCGCTATTTTCAAATATGGGTCTGTTATCGGTGTAAATATGGTTCAACATGATATAGTTCTATTGTTATCTGCAGTAATTGGTTGGAGTAAAAGTTTCTTAGCTTTCTTAGCCACTGGTTTTCTCTCGGCGTTTTCGAACATCTTTTACACGCGCTCTGGTGGGTGGGTTTGCACTGTGGAGCCCTGTTTGTTGGTTTGTTTGTTTGTTGCCAATCATTTTGATTTTCTTTTATGAATAGTGAGTATTTTTTCTGCTTAATTCGATCCCTTCCATCCCATCTCGTTTGCTTCTCACCAGAACCATTCGGAGCTGTTCTGTTTGTCTGTTTTTCCCTCCCTGGCATCTGTGTGACTGTCCATCCATAGAAAGTAGCATTCGTCTAAGGGTCGTGTGTCGTTCAATTTCTAGAGGGTGCAATTTTCTTCTCCTAGCACTAAACACCTACACAGAAGCAGAAAGCCACAGCCAAAACGAACCGAACAAGGAGGAGGCCCTGCCAGCAAGCGGGTATGCAAGGGGTAAAACGACTGGCTCTAAATTTTACAGCTCGAGCACTATCGATTGATCCGTGGGAGGGAAAAGTGATTGATTCATTTGCTGCCAAATTGGGCGGCCAATTTATGCAAGTGAACGTAGTCGTCGACTTTCCCGCAGCCACTTTGCAATTGCTTGCAATTTGGCACTGGTATTGCGCCGCGTCGGTGCGCCAAGTGCGCCTCGTTCGTCTTTGATTAAATAATGAGCCAGAAGCAATCTTCTAATGCGTTCATTGCGCCTGATGGTAACCGGGCAATTGCCAGGACGCCCCCGGAAGGAGACACATGTCTGGAGAAAAGCGGAGCAATGCCGTACTGACAGTCTCCAAGCGGTAAGAACTCCATCCAAGGTCGAGCAGCAAGCTGCGGGACTTGGATGGGCTTGCTTGAAGGTCTGTCCCAAATGCCACGTGCAACTGCGGCGTGCATGAAGGCATCATTAATTGCTTACCTTCCGCCATGCTGCAGTATGCTTGTAATTTTGCATACGACGTGAGGAGTGTTTCACCCTTCCATCCATCCATCCCCGTGACGACTTCCACCCATCTTTTGAACACGGGCCAACCTTGAACGCAAAGAGGGAACTACATGAGAGGCTGGGAAAGGAGTGTAGGCTCTTTCCGCCACAATCGTTTGACAGTTGAAGTGGCTGCAACAAAAGAGCAGTTGCAGCTGCATACGCCACTCTGCTTCCAGGGCGCCTTTGAAAAGATGACGCCTTGTCAACGGATGAAGCGGATGGAGCGGATGAAAAAAAAACTCATGACACACACATACACACACACAGACTCATTTCACGTACGGATCGTTGCAGTTTTCCCTCGATTACACACGCTGTATGTCCGCGATAGAACGTGGCACAAGATAATAAGATACCGGAAAGGCCACAAGCAAGCCAACACATACACACGCAAACACACTGAAACACGCTGCACACGCTGTGGCTCGTGGGGGGGGGGGGGGGGGGGGAAACAAACAAGTCGAGGACGAGAGCGAAAGGAAATCATCATCCGGAAAACGCGGAAAGCGTGCGAGGGGCATGAAAAAGGAACGATGTAGCATCACACGAGTCGAACAAAAGGATGGGCGTAGCAGTGACAAGGAAATCCAAAGATAAGAGAAAAGAGGGGAAATATCATACTCGACAAGTGGAAGAATGCAGCGATAGGAAGGAGGAGAAGGGGTCCGCTTTATGATCGCTGCTCGTCTTTGCAAAACAATGGAAGCGCAGTCCAAAAGTGCATTCTATTCTTAGGGTGCAGCGTCTGCAAACAAACCCGAATGAGCACACGAGAGCAAAACGGAAAATGCGGAAGTGAAGGTTAAAAATTGGCGACCCAAACCGAAGTTCCAGCGGGGGAGGGGGGTGGTGGGCAACAAGGGTGTGAAAGAGCGAGGAAAATGGAAACGAAAAAGCACATTCCCCGCTACGAGCGATGAAATGTGTGCAATCTCGGTATCAACGGTGCGATGCGTTTTTTGCTAAACGAAAGCAAAAAAGAAGCAAAGAAGTTACACACACACACACACACACACACACACACACACACACAAAACTAGGCCAAACTGTTTTCCTTTTCTCATTCTCTCTTCCCTTCGTCATGCCAAACTCGGATCCTTCTACGATCCTCGAGGAACCGAGGGCTGAACGGCAATGTAACTGAAATGACGTTAATACGACGCAGCGGACTTCCTCCAACTGGATTCACGCACCACCTTGAAAAGGGCTGCAACTTTAGAAGGTGCAGCTAGCACTTCTTCCACATCCACTCCCCACTCCCTCCCACACACACACACACATACACTCCATCGCCTTCGATGGCCCTCCAGTGGATGGGAAGCCGGGCTCTATCAGCATCACCCAGGATCCTCCCAGGATGAGCGCGCTGCCATTTGCAGGCAGAAAGGATGCCTGGAAAAAGAGAATCGCGCGAAAGGAGCTCAGCATAAAACTCTCTTCCTGTCCCCCAGCACTCCCCCGGGCGCAACGAATCCCCCGTGTGCCCCCATAGGCGGCATATTTCCCGCGTCAATCGATAATGGGGTTTTAATTTGATCGAAGTTTCCCCAAGCTCGGGTGGGAGGCCGGCCTTTGGGGAGACGGGCTGGAAAACCGATACACAGCCCGGGGCTGGGGCGCTGCATCATTTTTAATCCTTTTCTTGCAGGTAGTTTTGGGGACCGGGGAGCTGGAAAGGGAAGCGACGGCAGCCGGGAAAAGCGATTGTTAAATTCTTCATGAATGGCAAATCCGTTCATCTCGGGTTTCAATTAAGGGTTCCTTCCAGTGCAGTTTTTTTTACACTGGTATGTGTGTGTGTGTGTGTGTGCTTTTAAACTATCCTCCGTTTTCACTTCGGTCCCCTTTCTTCCTCCTTTCGCCATCGCTTTTTATCGCTGCCTGCCTGGGATGGAATTATAATATTCCCACGAAACTAGTGCGACTAGTGAAATGTAAAACCCCGCCGCTACGGACGAAGTGCAAGGAAACAATGCACCAACTTATAAGTTTTGCAGGAAGAAATGAAGGGAAGACGAAAAACTAGATAGTAAATTTATCGCATTCTACCGCACAGCTAACCAGAAGTTGTCGGGCGTAGCGAGGCGTACTGTTGCGTATGGAAGAAAGCGATAGTACTCAAATAAAATCAAACTCTGCTAT
Organism: Anopheles atroparvus; assembly: GCA_914969975.1. NCBI lineage: Eukaryota > Metazoa > Arthropoda > Insecta > Diptera > Culicidae > Anopheles > Anopheles atroparvus. The sequence continues at coordinate 46,023,994 of CAJZCY010000001.1, read as the reverse complement.
CTCACCTCCATTTTTAAAAGATTCAGATATACTTTAGAAGTGTAAAACACTAACGTTTTTACTCGAGAAACTTGAATTTTTAAGTACTATTTGCTCTTGGGGTTAACGAAGCAAAAATGGTTGGTAAAATAGTTAGCTAAAGATTATACCTAATCCATTTGGCGAAAACATTCAACGGAGAAGTGAAAGCTGGCCAAAGCGACAAGGTTTTGAGTGGAGACGAATCGACCCGTACGAAACGAGCCCCGGAGAATCTTATCTTATCTTATCGTGAACGATGCCATTCTCAACTGCCAAGGTAAGCGCACGGAAACCGGACGACGAAGCCTTCCGAATTGTCACATCTTTCCACCTACCCCACCGTTCACACCAAGCTGCGCCAACCCCTCGACCTAATTGACGATCTCTCACTTTGATCTAATTATACGGTTCGGCTGCCCAGCCCGAAAGCGGCAAGGACACAATCGATTGCCATCGAAACCGAACGGTGGTGGTTGTGTTGGTGGTGGTGGTGGTGGTGTTGGTTGTAGCTGTTGGCAAACGGAAGCTGACATTCGAGACCCAATGCAGGGTGCACCCTTGGAAGCTTCCTGACCTGGATAAACGTACCACCGGATGTTTTGCAGACGGGTGGAAAATCGGAGGCACGGTCCTACCGCGGGATGGGTTTTCGTGGGTGCTTCGTGTAGTGTGCTGGTCGTCGGCTAATTTTTCCTTCGCCAAAGCGTGGCAGCCACGAAATTTGATTGATAATTAATGGAGCCCCACTCTCCAGAATAATAATAAAAAAAAACTCGAGGAATACCGAAACCGAAACTTAACGAACCGGTAAAGGGACAGCAGTGTCGGTCGGTTAATTAAAGATGGCTGCCAGTTTCCGGAACCAAAGGCTAATGAGTTTCCTTTTCCCCCGACCCATCAACCCGAAAGGAAGGTATTGGCGGAGTAGGGGGGTAGGGGGATTGAACATCATTCTACCGAATCATTTCATCATTTTGACGGTAGAGAATATGGGAAGGATTTTCGTGGAAAACCCCCATTTGTCATTGAGTGTCAGCCAGTCAATCGATTGGTGGAAAACGTGGTCTGTTCTAGGGAAAACGAAACCAAGGAGGCCCACACAATTTCGATGGGATGTACGCCGTTTGTAGTTTTGCTTCTCTTTTTGTTTGTTAGGTATTATTGTCTCAGTTGTTTTACTTGTTTTTTTTTTTGTTAGGTTTGTTTTTCATGTTCTTACCAACAGGTTCGGTTCCATTTGCCTTCCCTTTTTTCGTATGAGTGTATTTTTCCACTTTATTTTGTTCCTTTTCCTTCTCAACTCATTTGTTTGTAAATGTATCATCCATCTTTACGTCGCCGTGAATTTTTGTTTCGCCTATTTCGGAATGACATTTCGTTTCGTTTCTTTCTCTTTTCTCCGTCCCATCCAGGCTTGAAGGATGCGACGATAATGTGTGTGTGTTTCTTTTTTAAATTTCTTTTGTTTTTATTTAGCATTCGATGCGTTACGATGGTAAACAAGGCTGTTCTGTTAACTACATTCTGTTGCGCACATTAAACAACGGTAAACTGGCCAACAACAACATGGAAGTAATGGATAACTACTACGGCTACAACACTACCACACTGCTACACTGCACGGCTAGTGTTATACTCGTTCCGGTCTTTTTTCCCCCCCAATCCCCCCACTTTTTTCCGGTTTGCTTTTTTCTTTTTGCACGTTTGGCACACGCACCCGTACGCACCCATGCTGAAGAAGGATTTGGAACACACAAATATTTCTCGCTGTTCAATCGCTTCGGCTTTTTTTTTTCTTTCACCGTTCCTTCCTATCTTGCATTTCACGGTCCTCCGTCTCCGACTTCGTTGTGCCATACGCACGTAGCTTCCCCGTATAACCTAGTTTCCCTATCAAAACGACAACTTTAACAAACACCCTAGCCTACACCGGGGACATAACGCAACGTTCCTGCTGTTTTTCAAACGTTCCTTTGATGGGGGTTATATGACAACCAAGCGTTCCTCTCTGGCTGCTGCGATTCGCGCGTGGTGTAGCATTTGATTTTTGTGTGTGAGTGAGTGAGTGAATTTTCCATTGCCATTCGAACCATCTCCGTGCGTTCGTTTGCATCGGCTATTGATATTGTTCTCCGATGGTTTGGCCTAGCCTAGCATGGTTTTCATACGGAGCGATTTTGGTAGCAAAAACTTGCCCGCACGTTTTATCGATGGTAGCACTTTCCGGCATCGCAGAGAATGCGTTTATGTCTTACGGATTTATCTGATTAATGTAAAGGTATTAACTTACTCCTCTAGCCCAGCCTAACGCCCACCGGCTTGCTTCAAACGATATGTGTTCGCTTACAGTCTGCTTGCCACAAGCAGTGTACAACTTCCGGTTGCATACTCACGCCACGTCGCACGCCCCTGCCCGCACCTGAACGCCTCGGCGATCGCGGGTCCGAAGCCTCGAAGCCCGGCGAAGAGATCGTCTTTCCGAAGTGAATTTCCTTCCAGCCGTTCCTTCGCACAGTGACCGCCACGTCCGTCTGTGCCATGGGTCTACTTCTGGAAGCTACCGGATGGCTCTACTTAAAACGCTAGGTAAACGTTGCCGACTCACGCATTCGATCCTCACACCCTCGCGTGCATTCGCCCTCAAAAGCCCCATCCGTTCACGCAATCGCACCGAATCGGGCAACTAGTATCGCTAAATCTCGTGAGTGTATTCCTTTTTTTTTTAATTTTATTTTTCATTTTGTTTGTTTTTTGTTTTTAGGTTTGTTAAGTAAGTATAAGTAGCATTAAGTTAGGAGAGTTCTACGCTTCAACGTGTTCGTGCTTGTGTAGGCGCGGGCCGATGGCTGCTGGTTGCCTTCTACGCCCTACGTGAAGATTTTTTTTTTTCTGTTCGTTTCCGTCAAGTTGATTGGTTGCTAAAGATGCTCTAGGAGTTGCTAAGACTAGCCGTATGCATGTTTGTTTGTTTGTTCGTTTGTTTTTTTTTTCTTTCTTCTGCTTCTTTTCTTTTTACTCTTTTATTTCGTTGGTGGCCCCCTCAAAGACGGCTGTGTAGAATTGGTGTACAAGATTTTATTCCATGCTCGTTAGTGTGTGCTCTGTGTCGTCACTCGGCGAGCTAGCTCGACCTTCGTCGACGGTGCGAAGTGCTAGTTTGTGTTCGCATGGGTATGTATGTGTGTGAGAAAGAGAGCGTGTGTTTGTGTGTGATTGTGTGTAGGTGCTCGTGGTTGTTATCGAGAGCAGTGCAGGGCGGTGCAACAAGCGTACGAGGGTTGGTTTGCTTTTCCCTAGCCAATGACGTTCTGCTATTTTCACTAGAAAGTGTGCAAAAAAAAAAAAAGAGATGGGAAAGCGCCCAGGGGAGAGTCCCGGGGATAGTTGATGGCCAGTGATGGCAAGAAACAGGCCTAGCCTTTGGCTGTGTTTGTCTGTGATTATTTTGGGTTTTTTTTGGTTTTTGAGTTATTTCGAAGTTCAGCTGAGAAGAAGTCGATCGAAGAAGGGCGCCCGACAGTGGCAGGAAAAGAAGATGAAGATGTTCACGTTTCGGCTCGATTGTAGACTCTTGATCCTGAGAGCGTCATCTGCCTAGCTAGCCGGTGGTAGCTCCTCGCAGCCCTGGATGGATCGCGGAGACATTACGGAGAGATCGGAGGTTTCTTGCAGGGGTTGGCTTCGTTCGCTTTCCAAGCTGGTCCGGTGCTCTTCTCTTCTGCGGTGGTTCTGGCTACGTCTATCGCTGGTGCTGGTGTGCTGGTTTTTGGAGTACTCGCGCTTCTACCGTTGCGTTACCGCCCCGGAAGGGGGGTTGCATTCACACCGTTACGCCATACGTTCTACCGCGTCGTTGGCGTAACGCGCTGGTTTCTGTTCTGAGGTTCTGGGCACACGCGCCCGCATCACACACACCCACACCCGCCTCACGCCTCCTCTACGGGTGCTGGCCGCGCACCGACCTCACCCGAGCGCCGGCCAGGATGGTCTGCGTGGTGGTGGTGCTGGTGGAGGTGGTGCTGGTGGAACTGATAGCGACAATGGGAGGTATGGTGAGCGCGCCTGCTGGGGCCGCCTCCCGCGCCACGGCCGGCACCGTCGGCAGCAGGAGCATCGGCAGCAGCGGTGGAACAAAATCCGTCCAGATTCTAACAGCCGGGGGGCCTTGGCTATCCATCGGCGAAGTGTCCGGGCCCCAGTTGGAGCTTATCTCACTTCGGTTCGCCCATCGTCGAACCGACCACTATGATCAGCACGATGAACACGGCCAGCAGCACCAGTATACAGCAGATCGCCACGGCCACCATCGCACTGTTACTCATTCAAGCTAGCTGGTTTGGCGAATTTTGGCTGCTGCTAAACTTCCTCTCGCCGCACGCACGCTCCCGGCGCACTTGAACCGGCTGCTCACTCACGCACGCACGCACGCACGCACTCCCTCGCGCACTCACTCACGGCACACACGGCGTTTGCGGGCGCGTCCACTTAGACCATGCCTCGGCACCGCGAACCACGCGAACACGATCGGCGACCTCACCACCACCGCTGGCTCGACCGGATGACGAAGGCTCGGGACAAGGCGTCCAAGATGGCGGTGCACGCGGCCATACGATCCGGCGACGATCCGTGCCACTCTCAGTGAACCAACCCGGTCGCATACACACTCATAGCTGCACGTTCCGTGCGTTCGTTCGTTCCGTCGTTCGCCAAGCGTTTGTGGCTGCGCCTGAAAGGTAGACTATTGGCACTGCACGAACCACGATCGTCGGCTCCGTTTACTTCCACTACTCGAACGCTGGCTTTCGTCGCGCGCCGTTCGCTAGCACTAGCACTGACAGCTGAAGTTCCGCCTGCAAAAACAATGGGTCCTTCGTAACGAGAAACACAAACACACTGATACTATTGGAAAACCTTTCGCTAGAGTTTTCTGGGTACAATATACCCATGCACTAACACTGGATGTCCTAATGTTCGACCGTTATTTGACGGGATTTTGTGTGATTCTTTATCATTTTACAGAGAGCGAGGGAGAAAGAGAGAGTGAGAGCGAGAGATTGAAGGTGAGTAAACGATGGAGCGGGAGGACCACAGAACCAAGAATAACAAATCAATGGAGCAAAACTAACAGTAGACAATGGTTCTCTAGTTTGCGTTCGAGTTTTCCGAAACCTTCCGCCGAGAGCGAGGATGGACAAATGGCCGGACGTACCGGGGGGCAAGTGGCGGCGAACGTCCGGAATTCGAACCAAATTACAGCTGATTGCAATCGACTTGTCCGCCGACCGCTGCGGCACTCCAGCCTAGTGCTGCTTCTCGTAGTGATGCTAAATCTATTTTTGCCCAGCCCCGAAACGGAAGGATGAACGAGTGAGGCATTCGGAGGCCGGCGGCAGGAGGAGGTTGAATTGATTCTTCTTCCGTTCGCCTGATGAGCCAATCGGCGGGGGTGGTTTCTGTTTCCCTTTTTTTTGGCTCCTCCACCGCACGCGGTGGGAAAAAACAAATCGTACCCACCGGGCATCGGATCGACTAGTGGGAAAAACCCGAAACGAAACCCGGGCACAATTATGGTGTTTTCCTCTTGGGGGGATTTTTTTGCCGCTGTTGTGGAAATTTTGGTAAGACCGATGGACGACCGGGTGCGTTCAATAATTTCCCGGGAATGTAAATTTTCAATCAATGTTCCATTTCGTTGTTTTGCAGTTGTGGATGCGAAAACGCTTGCGCACGTCATTAAAGTGTGAAGGAGGAGGCGATGGTGAGAGGAGGGGATGGGTGGTGTCTGGTAAGCTGACGGAAAGCTGCCACGCGAATGGAAAACAAAATAGCAACGGCAAACAGGCAAAAACATCGCCCAAACAGCTTATCCGAATGAGCCATCTTTCCACCGAACGCCCACGAGTTTCCCACCACGCCCCCACCCGATTCCAGTGGGTGATGATGGACTGTATGCTTTTTCAGGCCCTTTCCCCTTTTCTCTTCCGTGCCGCCATGGGGTTCGTTTTTGTTTTTCAAATATTTGCTCGCGTCCGATGTGCGCTTTGATGAGCATTCCGACGGATTGTTTCATGTTTACGACTGTACGCTCTTTTATCTTTTTTTTTCTTCTTTTGGTCAGATTTTTCTTTTCTTTTTTCGTTTTTTAATTATTGCTGCCAGTCAGATGAAAGGCAGCGAGGGGATTTTAATAAAAATTGATTACGTGCTACTTCACGGTACCCATTTGCTGCTCCCTTTGACACAATCTCGTGTAAACAGTCGGACAGCCAATGGTGCCGATAATAGGAACAATCCTGTTACGAAAGTCGTTAATTTCTGTTTCTTCATTTTCATTTTCATTTTCAAAATTTATTACAAAGCGGTTAACTGACAGAACATTTTGAAATATTGCAGATGATAAAAAAAAAATTTCACCATGCTCTTAACTGATTTGACGCAAAAGAAAGCCATTGGAAACACTTATAAACGAAAGAGTTTATAACAAGAGGGGAAAAAAACTCTATAAATTTCCAACGACACGGCACGGCACGTGACGAAGCGAAACGTGAAAATATGGACACACAGTTGTCGAGCGAAAGTTAAACACTTACTAACGAAATGAGTTTTCCTAGCCGACTGCTGGTTTGGCCCGAGGTGAAGGTGGATTTCGTGCCTCGTAATAAATACCCATTTTGTCTAGGGTGATAAATTTCCGAACCTTCCGCAAACTGGCGCACCGGCATAATGAGCCGGCCACGTGCCGTCGAGAAAATCGAACTTTTGGCCCCGGCGCGCCAAAGAAAAGCGCGTCTTATTGTGCTTTATGGGCCACCCGAAGCCCCGGTAAGCCGCGGTCCATGGGAAGTGGTAATTAAGAAAAATTTATGACGCTATCGGTATTATTAAAATACATTCGTCCGATCCAGCAGAAGCACCTCCGAAGGTGCTCCGAAAGGCGTCAGCTGTGAGTGAGTGAAGGAAAAGGGCTTGAGACGAGCGATATGGTCGGAGTTGATTTGATGTTGCCATCGGTGCCCAGAAGCCAGCTTAATGTGTAAAGATGATCACCCAAAGGAAGGGATGGGGTATAAATTACACCGACCGGCATCTTGAAGTAACGTGGTTTAACATGGAATTGAACCTTTTGATAGGAATCAATAACACCCTCACTACTTTGAAAAACGATGGTAAACCAACCAGGGCATGCGAGGGTTCACATTAAAGGAAGAAATTGATGGTCTAATGAAATCAGATCACACCATCAAACCGCAACAAAATGGAAAAAAATAATAAGCCACGGAAGGACGGGCGTTGCAGTGGAAATGATCTGCCCTAAATATTCCATGAGGGCTGACTTTCCCCCGAAAAGGTTAACACGGTTACCGGTCAACTCCACTTCATCTGTGGCTTCAATATCGGCTCGTTGGACTTTCGTAGCGATGTAACGTTCTTTGCACCGATCGTAAAATACATATTTCCTCGAATTAGAGCCCTCGGACCCTACGACCTACGCTGTGTGTTTGATCTATAGACGGTTGCTGCTGCATGCGCGTTCGTTTCTCCCGTCAGTCATCGGGTCTAGGTACGCATTGATCCTTTCCAAGGGTAGCTGGATAAAAACAAAAGCCCGGCAGACATACAAAGACACACGCGGGCGTGATAAACGAACGGTCTGAGCGATATTCTCGGAAGGATACCCACAACCCAAGGATTGAAAGGCCGAATCGTAAAATGGACTGAAAGATGGATACTAACAGAGGAGAGAGAGAGAGAGAGGGGCGAAGCATGGACATGGACGTCGGTGGGGTGCGTAGTAACAAATCAACCCCGGGCAAAAGCTGGTCGTGAAAATGCCGAAATTTCACGCACTGCTCAACTGAACGTTATCGACTTACTGCCGCTCGGTGAAAAAAAGGGGGGGGGGGGAGGGGGAGGGGTTGAACTGTACAGGGGGAGTGTGAATTTTCCGAGCGACCGAGAAAACCGAACGCCGACAGTAGTTCGATCCACAGCCGGCGTGCGTGTGGACATCGATTTTCCGGATGGCAGCCAAGCTGGCTCGAGCAGAAAAGGCAAACGAACCGTGGGGCCCGGTTTCAGGTGGGGAAATTGGGGAAAGGCGTCCGGCATCAGCCAATCGGAGAAATCTATCAACGACAGACGCGCCACATTACATCGATGCCTGGTGGTGGTCGCGTAACACGACACCGACGTTTAAATGGCGTGTTGCGTTGGGAAATTGCTAGGGGTAGCGATGGGGTTGGGCAGGCTGAAGGAACGGGAAGAAGCGTCGCAGCAGCAATACCAAGTCTGGCGGGAAATCGATACCATTTTTGCCGTCCTGGTTGGCGAGTTCGATACAGGGCCCCGGGTCGGATTGTGATCTTTTGCAGGCGTGCTTGCGAAAAAAAGGCTGCACGCGGAAAAATCGTTCGGCGTGGGAGAAAATTGGGGGGAAGAATGTGAAAACCGATATTCAATCCAGCCATGCTAACGAGCGTTGCTGCTCCGTGCGGAAAATGCACGCCATAGCCTCGACTTTTCCTTCCGTTCGGACGAGCGAGATTCAATTATCCTATCTCATTATGCGCTTAAGCTTCATCCAACCAGATCCCTTCGGATTGAGTGATGGAGAAAAAAAAACATTTTCCACCCATAACAAAACAAAAAAACAAGGGAAAATGTGAACGAATTCCTTAGCGGAACGTAAAACAATTTTTGGAGTCGCAGTCTTAACAAAATCTTTCTAAAGTGAAATCGTTCTAAAGTGAAATCGTTCTCGTCTGTCTTCGTTGAAATGAAATAAATAAAGCAATTTAAAACGTGAGAAACCACGCCAGCATCTTCCCTCCGGGTGCCTCGCGGTGAAGGACTGAAAAGAAAAATGTACCCAGAGGGCCGCACTGGAAAAGATTGCACGCGTAACATGTGCCTACGGTTCACCGGTATGAATATTCAGGCCCTTGAGTGTCGCACGGCATGTCGCGGCCCTCCCGACTCGCGGTGGGAAAAGCGAACCAAATGGAAAGCCCGGCTTGTCCGGAAATCTCAGAGCACCACCGGATCGGAACGATGGCAATGAGCTGCGAGCGGAAGAAGTAAACGAAAGGCGAGAAACGAAGAAAAACGTGATGGAAAACTCCGAGTGGCCGTGGGAGAAAAGGTTTCCACGCTTGAATGGGGGAAACGGTAGGTGAGGGAGCGCAAGGTGACACGGTTGAGACGTTTTCCCATTTGATAAATTACCTTGCTCTCGGAAAACCTTGCCCACGCCCACGGCCAGGCTCATAGCGAGCGAGTTGGAGTAGCTGTTAGAAGCTGTTGACCCGGTTGAGCGGCGTCCATGTTCTGTTGGCCTACGAGAGCACGCCCGGGCGGGTTTGGATGCGGTTCCGTGGATGGAACGTGTACCACAAGGTCAACAACACTTTCCATCAACTCGCTCGCGGGCGCGCGGAATCGCGACAGGTTGTCCTTCGTTAACCTTCCCGTTGCGATCTTGGGTCGGGGTAGATTCGGGCGGGCAGCAAATGAGGATAGGGTGGACTGTGGACCGCGGTCAGGTGGTACACGAACACGTTGTCCCTGCCCTGGGAAGTCCTTCATTTTTCCCTGCCCGCCTGTCCATCGAACAGGAACTGCCGGTCGGAAAGCCGTTTGAGATTTGATTCATCAGTAATTCGTGAGGCAGTGAAAGGTCCTCACGGGAATCCTCTGCCACATGGTGGATTCTGGCCCTACAATTAAGCTTCTGTTTTACTGCCCTAATCCTCGCCCTCGGGTCGGCCAAACGGGCGGTTAAAATGATTCCCGCTTGGGTTCTTTCGCTCTCTCGTTTCGCCGAACGTTACTTGACATCATTAAACGGTCCAGGTGAAGACAGGCCAAATAGCTTTGTTCATTATTAATCGTGGCTGGTCCTTCGGTTGGTTCCGGCGGTAAGCCTCCGGAAGAAGAGTGCACGTGCCAAAGGAACACGACTCAACTTTTTGGGCACCTCGGATCTAAGCGTCTTGGTAAGACGGGTTGATTCATACATTATTGAAATAAACATTTAACTATAACGATCACAAGTTTGTTATGCTTTCAGAAGACGACGGTGAAGCTTGTAGATAAATGCGAATGCCAAAAAGGTTATTGAAACATTTAAGTCTTATTTTGGACATGAATTTGGAAACATATGGTTAGGGCATTGACCGAAAGTTTACTTGTAATGCTCTTCTGTTTGCTTAGAAAAATCCAAAAATAATTTGAAAAGGCATTCAATCGTACTCCGTGCCACGAAACCAGCATGATAAGAGTAATTAGCATGTTTGACGTCGTAACCGATAAACTATTTACTGCTCGAACGAAATTCCATTACCTTCCACAAATTGTGCATGTTGCTGAAGTGGATTGACCGGGTGGGAGTGGAAACAGGCTTCCGGTGGAACGGAAACATTTCGTTTTCCATCATACACACACACACACACGCATACGATCAGCCGAGATGATAATATGTGTGTCTGTGTCCAAATCCCAGGGTTTTATCCTCCGCTCTGTCTGCTGTCTTCCCACAAGACGCGGGTTGTTGCGCCTCTCTTGATCCCATGAGTACACCGTTCGTAATCTTCATTTTCAACAGGATGTGATGTTGGAGATGAGGGCACGTGTCGGCCACACACAAAAACACACACACACATATATATATATCCTCATGCACCCGTGTAGAATGTGCCGTCGAGGTCGAAACGGAGCCCGGGCTTCGGCATAGACAAGGAATAGAGCACGAGATCAACCTCGGGGTGGTCTCATTTGTCCAAACGTGCACTTTTCCGTGAGTGCACATCATCAGGGATTGCCCAGGAATCTCGCAGGATCTCGCAGCAGCGTCCTGACACGAGTCTCCGTGTCACAGAGCCATCGTTTTTTGGCAAATCTTTACCGACTTCCTGTTATATTCGTCAGTTTTTTTTTGTTAGTTTCCTTCGGCGCAAGGACGAGCAGTGGGTGAGGAGCGCATGAGCATGGGAGCGAGGAAAATGATGTTGCAACCCACGAACGGAGGGCGTAAGCTCGCACAAACAATCTCTACCGTGGAGGATGGTGGGAAGTAGCTTCATCAATTTCTGCTCTACTTTACTCCGTGGGTGAACGAAATATGTGCTCCGTGTTCTTTCGAGCGAGCGCATAGGTAAAACTGCTCCATATCCTCGCTTTTCCAGCTCCGTCGCTATCTCCTCTTTTTTCCGTTCACTCCGCAGCTTCATCCCATCCATGCTTTCGCATCGCGCACGATATCCAGCCGACTTTCATCAGGAACTTCACGGGTTTCTGCATGAGCGTACTTTCAATCAATTCGCCAACCGACACTCCTACTCCCCGCAACCTCCAACACCGGCCCAAGCTCGCACGGTAGGAGTCATCGATGGATGGTAATCGCGTATGTGTGTCTGTGTGCTGATTTATTTTCCGCCCATCGAGCCTCCGGGCGTTCCGGGGTTCAGCCATGCGGACGAGGCTAAGATATGCGCCATTGACACGCCGTCGTCACGCGAAAAGCAACACATTCCACCGTGCCAGCTTTCGTTGGTTGGATTCATAGTGGTTGGTGCTAGGAAAATTAAAATCTCTTTTTTTTTAAACAGATTCCTCTACAAGAGTTTTGCGAAGGACATTTTTCCAGGATTTTTGTGGTAAAAACTGTTACATGCCGAAAGAGGAGATCTATACTTTAGCTTCTTAAAAAAAAGCTTTTTAATTGTTTATTCAACCGAACTTATACACCGATTAGTTTGGTCACACTTCTAAAAACCTTTACAGTATCATGTGCTAAACACATTGCACAACGACATAGATGGCACACTGCACACTCTCATGCCTGATCCTATTGACGTGTGCAACGGAGCTCACCGTGCCGAAACCACCTTAATTATTGTCTATTATGTGCATTTAATTTGTGCTAGTGGATTCCACCATCATGCACACCTTCTCGGCCCACCGTCAAGCCGAAAATCAATTCGGGAACCAAATCCCCCCGAAAAACCGTGTGTTTCTCTGACCCAACGTTCCAATTGTGCCAGCATGCCATTTATGTCCGCTTGACCGTGACACTGTCATGCAAAGGGTGCTGGTGTTCCGGTGCGAAATGAATAAATTATTTTAAATCGTGATCACATTACGCCTCGTTTTAATTCGTTCCCTTTCCCCGTGGATGTTGCTCCTGCGTTCGTTGGGAACGGAACGTTTTGCACTCGCTTAAAATGCGTGCATCATTGACAACTTTTTGCTACATAATCACCAACCGTGTCGAATAAAACCGCAAACGCCAACGAAAGGGTCGCATTTTTCGCCCATCGCCAGAACCGTCGGGCTCAAACGGAATAACAAATTGGTGGCTTGTAATGGTATGCAACGGTGTGCAGCGTAGCTGTCAGGCCCACATGCACCCGAGTGGAGTGTTCCCCCGTCCCTACAACTCGTACAATTGTACCTGGTTCTGAGGTTGTTTCAGAACGGAACACAATAGGAAAGCGCAGCATTGTGTGATAAATCAGAAGGTTTTTCTCTGCACTTTTGCAACTGCAAGCTATCGGGAGATAATGCTTGCTTGGCAAATGTATGATGCCGTAATGAAGTATTCGGACCTTTATCATAGTCGTACTGACATTTTGGCAACTACGCATCGTGCTCCCAGTTTTCCTTACGAAATAAAGCACAAACAAATGTCTATGGAATGATTTACTAAATACATTATTTCACTATTTCTGCAACCAGAGACAAATCGAGTTGAATTATAACAATTATATCCCTTCCACACAAGCATAATTAAAATAATTACATTTTGTGAATAAACCATGAGACATTTTATACCGCTGAATTGAATATAAATCTTGATTGAACGAGTTTCAAACATTTTTCTTGTTTGCTTTTCCAGCAAAACCTTCACCTGGTCAAAAGCTAAACCCTGGCTCGTGCCAAAAACGACACACCGAAGGACGGCTAGATGCTTCTAGTTGGAATCTCCTTGACTTCCTCCTTCACGTGTGTGCATGCTGTCATCTTGTATTTTCCTGTTGAATTCTTTCGGAATTCAAAATTATTGCCACACCACCTTCGTCGAGCCAGTTTCGCCTGAGCTCCTGATGCGATGTCCGATGTGATCATCGAATTGAACGAATCGCACGTATGCAAATTGATCGATTCTCCAAGTCCCCGCATGTTTCGTCCTGACTCTTGCGCTCGACAACTTTTCTTGTCCAACAAAAAATCGCTCCGAATCTCGCTTTTCCCCTGTCGCTTGGAACCCATCGGAATTGTTCCGCTCAAAATTGTCAACAGAAAATAGACAGAAGCAATCCCGGAGCGTGAGTTGTGTCCCTTGCTCCCTTGCTTCCCTGCTCGCATGCTTCTCCCTCTCGAATCCGATGATCCGGCAAATCATTTGCTAGAGCCACCTAGACTCCTCCAGAATACTCCAGAGCAAAATTCCACCCGATGTCACAGTGAAGGTTTTTGAGTGAGTGGTCGCCAATATTCGTGAGTTTATCCACCGTCTTTGTGGTACTTTGAAGATGCGTTCACCACTCCACCTATTTTGTTAGCAATTTTGGTCCATTTTCCGACGGCTTCATGGTTTTGTGTGTGTTTTATTTTTCGAACATCCACCCTAAGCCGTCCCATTATCATCCTTTCGACGCAGGAATTTGTAAGCTTTCGTCATCCTTTTTCATCTCTTCCAGTCCAGGATGGAACATTCTTAACTGGAAGTGCGTAGACGTGGCATGCGACCCAGAGAGCGTGACTAATTTGGCAGATGCCATGTCCAGAAACGCCGAGCGTTAAGAAAATGTTTGCATTTTGAATCAAGTTTCTCTGAGATGTTTTGGAGTTATTCGCTAATTCACCAAACTAGATACACTTTGAATGAGCTATTCAGCTATGAGATTTTTTATTCTCCTTTGCCATGGATTTTGTCTTAAAGCAGCGTTTAAGGTTGCTTAAGCGAAGAGAAGTTAACTGGAGTCGTATTTCAAACTTTGACCGAACAAAACAAACCAGTTAATAATTCCATCCGTAATGATCTGAATCGAAGTCCATTTCCCGCTGGAATCGAAAGCGATCGTTGTTTATTGCAAATTTCGCGCCATTCTATTTTTAACCTTTCCATCACGGTCGAAGCGGGCGAACTGAAACGTGAAATTGCTTCGTTTAACTTGTACCGGTTCATCTTTCACTGCCGTCTGGCGAGCTGTCTGCCCCGGGTTCCCTTCGTTTCTACTTCATCTTATTGTATTCATGTCATACCGGAGCGATAAAACACTGTTCAGGCACGCCTCGGATAAATGTGTCCAATTTCTTGACAGTTTTGCTACGAATGTTTCACTGCTTCTCTCCTCCCGGTTGTATTTTTCTTTATTCCCTGACCTCGATTGTCGCTTCCCTTCAAACACTCTCTCCTTTCCCATTATCGCTTGATTCTCCCCCGCTTCGGCGTCATATTGCCTGATTATGATTTACGAGCCGCCTTTCCTCAGTGACGCCCGAAACTTTTCCCCCAACTGCTTTCCAACGTTAGGCCGTCGGGTGGAGGGTCTGGCCCCGGGGGTAAAGTGGCTAAAATCTGCCTAATTCGTTCCGATCGGAAAACTGTTGCAAACTTTTCGCCGACGTTTGGAAGTGAGCGGAGCGGGGAGACGGTTTGGATACTCTCAACTCCTTCCGGTTTGCAAAACCGCAATCAAGCCGTTGTCGGGGAGGGAAGCATCGGCTAAGCAATAAGAGAAAAAAAAACATCGACCAACCCAAAAAACTTTTACCCATCTCAAGATACGTATCGGCGTCGTCGCGCCAGTGGAAAATGCGTCGGAAGGATGGAAGGCAGGTGTGTGCTTTGGAAGCCGTATCAAAATAAAAACCGAGCCAAAAGTCAAGTCTGGTGGTGAGGTAAAAGTTTCTCTGTCGCTTGTTGTTGTCAAAGATTGATTAAATCGCCTCAAAGCACAAGGCCTACACGATCGCCACGATGACGAGTTCCAGGTCAGGTTTTTTCCAATAAATTGTAAAAAACGCAAAGCAATTTGTTAAAGATACAGACAAGGAAAATGCGCCTTTTTTAAATTGTCGCGTCGATTAAAGGAGTAAACAAGTACCGCGTTGTTTGGCACTGATTCCTGGAAAACCGAAATGTGGCAACCGATCATCATGCGATGGAACCATCAATAAAGACGCCGGATGAAAGTTTTAACCACCCCAGGAAATGGTTCCTTTCTTGGAACGGCTGTCGTTGAACTGAAGGAACAAAACTCGAAAAAAGACACAGCAAACCAACCGCTTCACTCCATCAACCATTCCGTCGTTTTGTGTGGTGAAAGTTATGCGCGTAGGAATGAACTTTACTTTCCCGGAAAATGCTTGCCCGAGGGGATCGGTAAAACTAAACCTCCGGTACAAGGCAACTGGCGCAGAAAGCGGAGGCGATTCGCAGGCGGATGAGTTTCGAGTACAGTGCTGCTTCGCCCTTTCGGTGATGTGATCGTAAACGGTGGCCCAAGCGGAAGAGATAGGACACCAAGTTCCACAAATAGCCGGCACCGACCAAAATGGCTACCGTGCCATAAAACAGTTCCCAGTTGCTCGTTCAATTGGTCTGAAGCGGTGGTCGTTTCTTTCTTTCGCCTGTCCCTTTCTGCGGCGAGACCCTCAAGAGTAATCATCGTTTTTAGCGAACGTAAGCGATGCCGAATCAAAGGGAAAAGTCCGATAAAAACAGGGTGATGAGAGTAGGACCGGCCCACTGAGAGATCCCGAACTAATCATTCCATCCAAAAACTTATTAACGCTACTTTTGCGACTTGAACATTCACATTCACCGCACTCGCACACACACACACACGCACTCTTCGCTGGGAATCGTATCGGATGGGGTTCGCTTCGTAGCAGATAGCATAAAAACTCTGCCCGGACCCGGCTCGGGTTTGGCTTTGCCGTTCGAGAGGGCCATTCTTTATCATCGACGTCGACGGGTTGCACTCGAGATTGTTATATATTGCCGCTCGAATGGGCACCACACCAGCACACACCAGTTCACCCCTTGACACCCACACCGCCGAACCAGAGCGGGGCCAACCAGAGTATCGATCGGCTGGCCAGCGTGTTTCCTTTTTCGCAAGCTTTCGCCAGCCTGAGGCTGCCCTCGCACACGTCCGGACAATAAAGCTGCCGCTGGACCTAATATCGAAACAATCTGTATCCTTTCGGAAGCCCGTCGTTTTTCCTGCCGGCAAGGACGCACTCGACTCGGTATCGGGAAGAAGCACACTTCAGATTGCCCCTGCTTCTTAGGTTCTTTCGATGGGGCGAATCGAGCATTCCGCACGTGGCCCTTTAGCTACTTCATGCCTTCCCTTACGCCGCCGGAAAACTCATTCAAATTCAATTAAAGATATTCATCTGCCAGCCGATGGGCCCCACCACTTTCCCTCCCGCGGTGGCAAATGAGGTTATTTCCCGTAATGCGGCATTACTGGCCGGGGCCTTTCGCTGATGCAGGCGCAGTTGGGCCGTTATTAAACACGACGCGCTTGGCCGCTTGTTGGCTCGGCGGCTCTGCGCTAATGGCATCCACGTGCGGCTTATTTATCGCCATCGATTCCATTCATAATCGAACCAGACGGCCGTGGGGCACGGAGCGTGGCTTGAATGCAAACATTGCACCCGAAGGCGGCAATCATTTATTCAATACGCACGCGGCCTGTACGCACTTAAGAAAAGATCGAGCAATGAACAACGGCTTGGTCTAGGCATCGCTCATTAATAGCGTCCCATGAATATTTGATTTTGATGCATTAATTTGACTTCCACCTTCTTGTTTCTGGTAAGGTAAGGAGCCCGGTGAATCCGTTTTTCCTTTCAAGAAACCATCACGTACTTTGCTGGCAGGCAATTAACATTTACCGACGATGGTTCTGGTAAGGGTGATATAAATCATAAGCTGTATTCATATCCATATTTTTTGTAATTTTCTGATCGTAAAAACTTACACCATACAACGTTCCCTGTAGAAAAAAAAACTTGGATGAAAATTTCAAGCATCATTGCCAGAGCAACTTCCTTCACTCGCTTTCCAGAAACAGTTAGAAGCACATTGTAAATAATTTCCACGGCCTAAATCGTGCAATCGTCCGCTGGTGCTTCTTGGTCGGAAAGTAAGGTGATTCATCTTGCGATGAAGATTAATGATAATCTTTTCCCCCAGTTCCTACTTCGGCAAGTTGAAACAAACGCTCTGCCGTGCTGCCTTCAGAGAGATCAATGTGAAAACTCGATTGAAGTGCTTCGACAACTGGGGGAAGGAATGTGTGTTCTGCTCGCTCAAAGCAAAGCAAACGCCTTTCATCGTTTCCCCGCTCCGTTTGCTTTCATCGACTCGACGGAGCAGTTTGAACGCATATTCCCCAATGCTGTTGTTCGAGGACGACGACGACCAGCTCAAAAAGGAAACCCATTCGGTGGGGGGAACACTCGACAACAGAAAGGAATTCAAATGCGTTCCAAGCCCGGGGCGACGTTGCTCGTAAGGGTCCACCGGGCGAACGGAATGAGTAAATGAGTCAGTGAGTGAGTGATTGAATTCGGTGGCGTAAGCATCCAGAACCGCGCATCTAACGCACATCGAGCGCGTCCGTCCATGCCGAAACGGAAAATAATGTTTACTTAATACACTCCGATAAACATAAACATGTTTCTATCGCCGCCGCCGATCGAAGTGAGAAAAATAAGATCTCCCTGCCTACCAACGACCGGGCGCCTCCACCGACCGAATGTACGCTTACCTCCAAAGAGACTCGCTTCCAAGGGTTACTGGAATTGGGCAAGTAGAAACACAGCGCGGATGGGTACATTATGACCCATTGGTGTGTGTGTGAGTGTGCGTTACTGTAGCTGAGTGTGTCTGATGAGGGTAAAAGTGGCATAAAGTGAAGCATTTACTAGATGAGTTGGGTAGGTGGGATCGGGGCGGGACGGCACGCACGGAACGCATGTCCATTATGGATGCAATAATGAGCTATATTGGGCCGTTTCGGGCCTGTTCTTATTTCGGGAGCATCGCACTTTCGGGCTTACGATGCCCGAGTTGGCCAAACAGGAGCACGACGGAGGAGGAGCAGGCAATAAAGAAAGAAAAAAGAAACAACAGTAAAACACATCAATGGAGAAAGCCACTAAGCACTAATGGGCACGCAACTACCGCTTAGGGAAACGCTTGTTGCGCCAATCTTCTTCTAGCGACAATTTATGCTGCCTACGGTCAAAGTGGACGGGGCAGGAGCAGCTGTGGACGACGATTCTAATCTAAAATGAGTTCATTGAGCTCGATCGACACTTTCACTTGTTCGTCCCACGAGCGTCACGCACGCAACAGCAAAGGGGGCGGTAAAATGGGTACATTTTTCTTATGAAACTGGAAAAAAAAATTAACGGAACAGTGCGTCTTTCCATCCGGCAAGGGATGTGCACGCAACACGTTGATTACGACTTGGTGGACGGTTTTATTTTTATCGTTACTCTAAGCTAAAGTCACTCCGAAAATTGCGCAGACGGGCAAACGAGTTTGACCTTGCGTGTCAAAAAAGAACAATTTTCGGTTTTTGTTTTGCAGGGAAGAGTTTGAGCCTTTTGTCAGATGAAATACGGACGCCGTTGAGGGAAAACCTTAAAGCATTTTCTAGTAAAAATTCTAGGTGGCAGCTTAGACTTACAATTAGAATCAGCACTCACGGCATAAACTTTGTTAGTAAAATGTGTTAACCAAAATATATCTTCCGTGTATCGTATCGTTAATTTGAACACGAACATTTCACGGGTGTAAAAAAAAGAACCAAGGAGGTTGCCATAGGCGAGACAAGTCGAGAAGAGTGGACAAGGAACGGAAAGGGACGATTGTAAGGATGACTTTATTTTCAAGGATTGCGGGGAAAAGGCGCACGAGGCGGCGGCTTGGATCAAAATTAACTTTCAATCACGTTCTAGTGTCCTTTTCAATATTGTTTGATATTGAGCAGACTGAAGACGGGAACGAGACCACTTATTAAATATTTTCCAACCCACTTTAAACTCCCACCGTTCGATCGTTGAGGATTCACTTCCCGCAGGAAGATGAACGTCTTACACACACGCACACACATCTTCCCTTCTCTCTTTCTCGCTCTCCGTTAGCTTATCTTTTGCGTTTAAACATTCCCAGTCTTCCACCATCTTGTCACTGCACCAGCACGCCGGAGGATGCAATCGAGGAGCGTGCCGTTCAGTGGACTCAACTTCAGCACGCAGTACGCTCCACCGAACTGGTTAAGTATGCCGCTCGCCTGTCGTCCGTGTGCAGTTATGTGTGAACGTACGTACGTACGTGCGGATGTAAGTGTGTGTGAGTGTGTGTGTTTTTGCTAGCCCAAGCCTTGGGATCACACACTGCTGACGCACACGTACACTGCTCACCGCACACCCCGGACAAACACTGGCCCCACGTCAACTGACACACGCCACTCCGACAACTGACACCGTATTCTACATTTTGATTAACTTCGCCGTACGCCGGGCTCGAGTGACACTTTGCTTCCGCTTCCGGTCCATCGTGCGCAAGGGATCGAATTCCGCTTGTCCGCTAACAGCCGTCCCATCGCCAGACCTTCCTGTGGCTTCACTGGATGCTGGTCAACGTGCGGAGACCCATTAGAGTTTATTGGGTTGATCGCCTGCCATTTGTCGTATAGGTGAACAATTCCATGTGGACTAGTTCTTAGGAAATTATATCATATCATCTTGTAAGCGAATGGAGCGTTAAGTTGGTCTTCTGTTACAACATTTCACCAAATAGTTTGCATTTCCGCTGTATCGTGATTCCAACCAAACATGTAATGAACAACCAACAAACGTTTCTTGCCCGTGCACTGCCAGATCGGATCGCGTATCACACGTATCGGCAGGTTTTCCCTCGCTTCGTTTGCTCCCCTGTTTGGAGAGCGCACACACAAACACACAGCGCCTACCAGACACATACACTCACGCACACGATCCACAGACGGGCTGCGTTAACAACACGGGCTGCCACTGCTTTCCAGCTCGGCCGACGAAAATCGACTGAACGTTGAACCCCCGGAGCGATCCATCGCCATTTCGCGCCCGAACCGCGTGGCCTAGCAACCGCCCGGTCCTGCGAATCGTGCGACCCGAGCGCCACGCACTTCGGGAAATCTTCGGGAAATCCAACAAATACAAACCACCGGCCTCGACTTCCAGTGCCACTCAGATTCCAGTTTTCCCCATCGTGATCGCTGAGTAGAGCTCCTCCACTCAGCGCAACACAGCTTCCACAGCATCCAAAATTGGTGAGCATCTAAGCCTCCTCGAGCCAGTCATGGTAGGCCTCACCGGGCAAAACGTAGTGTAAGCTGGTTACACAAGAAGAAGAAGAAGGCGGACAAAAAATAAAATAAAATCATAACGCTTAAACTAACGAACGTGGCCGACCGGGGAACAGTTTTACCCTCCATTTTCCGGGACAAGCTTGCGCCAGGGTCGGCCTATGTAGACACCGCGATGGAAATGGCTGAGTGTGCCCCAGCAAAGCCTTCAACTGCTGGGGAAATTTGTCCAACAACTAACCGCAACCTTTTGCGTGGGAAAAACCTCTTGCCTCGGAAAATTGCATCCGAAACCGCATCATTCATTTTTGCCCGTAATGAAGGTAGCTTAATGTGCGGGTTTTCCTTACCCTTTGCAATTCAGACTTTTATTTAATGCTAAAGTTCAACTTCGAATTAACCTTCCAGGGAAAGAATGATGTTAGACAGTCACGCGTCTTTTGCAGAAAAGATATTCCTTATTTAAGCAACGTGCTCCCAAGAAAAAAAAAAGCCGAAAGTCACCAAAAGGTTCCACGCAAGTGCGAGTGAGGTTTTTTTTCGGGTATTTCATTTCTCCAGAACGAAATCCTCAGCAAACACCGAACGAGGGACGGACCGCTTAAGAGGCTTCTAAATGCTGTGTTGTAAGAAACGAAGAATGACAATCGCACACACAGAATGTTAAAATGAAACTTTTCATGCCTTCCCTTGCTAGCTGGAAAACTTTTCCGGTCACCAGCGAATCCGCTCCATCCACCGGAGAAACGCTGCTAATAAGTTCCAACCGTGCTTGATTCTTTCGCACGATTCCAGCAACTCCCGGAATAGGAACAGTAATTATTCGGCGAACGTGTACGGTGCGGTTCGGTGCGGTCGTATCCACCTCGGCTTTTGGCTTTTCCTACCAAGTGTGCCTCTTCCACTCACCCACTCTTCTACGGTGTCTACCAACATGATGACACGGTTAAAAACAAAAAGAAAACGGAAGGAAAGAATGAAAGAATGGAAAGAACAAGCCCATGACAAAACGCTCCTTCCCTTCCGTTCCACTTCCGGTCATGGAGCGGGTGGCTGGGGATGGGAACGCGCTGCGGGGTGTATGAGTTGGAGTAACTACCGACCGAGGAGTGTCGAGTGACTCTTCTAGCAACGTGCGGGCCAGTTCGGAAAAGAGCAGCGGTCCCTAGCGAACGGTAGGCAAACGGCGTGCGTCATCTTGTGGCACCCTTCGGCCCATCTTCCCTGCAGACCTAGAGCCCCTATAAGAATACCTCGAAGCGAAAACCATGGGCACATCCAACGGTAGAGCCAACTCTTGCTGAAACAATTGCCATTGGCCTTTTCTTCGGTCGTTTCACGGTGCACGGTTGTTGTTTCTTTCTGTTTTTGCTTTCATACTCCAGCTTTTCTTTTCCACTACATCTTTGCTGTGTTCACCTTAATATCCTCCTTTCCACCAATTGGCCGGAGTGTGCGCCTGCAAGAAGATTTGCCTTTCCAGTTCCAGGCACCGGTGGTTACGCTCCATCGCCGGACTTAATTTGCACCCTCTTCAGCGACCGGAAGCAGTCGAACGGCCGGGAAGGGGAGTGGGGGTGTGGGGGAGAGGAATGGATGGGAGACACGTCCTTGCTCCCGATTCGAGCCCATGAGCCTAACGGGCCGATCATCTCATTTTCAAGAACGCTGGAATCGACCCCACCCAACCCACCCACCCAACAACCCATTCAAGCCCACATGCCGCCGCCTCGTGTTGTCACCTTCGCGGACATTTCAGCCGGGCCGGCCCAGATCAGGCCAGTAGGAGTAACTCACGCTGGGCGCGCGTGTCCTGAGACTGTGCATCTTCGGGCAGAAATATTGATCGCCCGAAACGGCGAGCTCCCGAAGTCGGCACCCGAACGCTCCGTTACCACGGACAACCGGAGCTACGGGAGAAAATGAGCACCTAACTTCCCCTTTCTTTGGGGGGAAATCCGAACCCGTTCCTTCTCCCTGCACCCTAGGAGCAACAGCAGCCGAACCATTCCGGTTGCATTCGACATCATCATCATTATCATCATGGTCTGTGTCGTCCCGCGTCATCGCTATCTTCCTGCTGTACTGTAACGTGCAAGGGTTGCATAGTTTCGTTTGGGCGTTGAATGTCGTGTGTCTGTGTGCTTCGAGCCAAGTAAACTGCCATGACGTCTATCTGCGAAGGAAAACCGAAGCATGTGAGACCCGCCATGGGCAAGGTGCGATACTAGGGACCTTCAAAGGATCGCCTTCCTTCGCTGGGTGCAGCACCGTGCAACTGTTCCCGCGGTGGGTCAAGTGCCGTCGATGGCTCCGGGTTCCAAGGACATCGCACCGTACCTTGGTCCGCTTTTGAGGCACAATTCACGAGGGCGAGCTCCTGTTCAGGGAATGACATCCATCCCATCGCGGGGTACGGGTGGCTGATCTGCTCATCCGGAAAGAGAAAGGGGAAAGAACAACCGCTCGACTGGACTACCCTTTTAGTTGTATTTCTGTTTTGTGAAGGCTGTTGTTAAAACGGTTCATGTACGAATCTGCGCGCGAAAGAGCATTTTATCATTACATTAAATGGTTGCATTCACGATGGCATTTTTGGGGCACCTCATTTCATATGACGTCCCAAAAATATAACAACGAAATGCTTCAATAATATTTAATCAAATCAATACAATCCAATACAATCGTCAGACAATCACTCACTGCGGGAGATACTACCCCAACAACGTGCAATTTAGTCCGACAATATCGTCACGACCCTTTTAGAAATCCATGAGCCAGAAGAGAATGTTATTGGATTCGGAAGCATGAACAGATGAGCGTCATTCTCAATGCGAAAGCAAATGCGCAATGAATAATGATGGCATAACGGACAAATTGGTAGCTATCGGAGGTATTTAATAGTTCTTTTGCTCTAGCGAAAGTACCATACGCAGACGTGTGGAGAGATGGAGCTGGCTTTGGGGGCGCTTAAGGCTGCGATTGTAGGATGTTTTCGGACGATTCGGCCCCGGTACATATTAATTAATACTTTGCGAGTAGGAAAAACATTACAGCACATTACCAATTGGGCCGTGTTATCTGTTTGTTCGAGTTGGTCAAAATATACGCAAGCTATAAACCTTTGCTATGGAAACGGTGCGGATGGCCGGAACGCCGAAATTGACATCATTTCCGGCCAGAAGTAGAAACGTCAACAAGCAAATAAATACACGAAAAAAAAACTTCTCCAAATGCGGGATGAAAGAGAACCGGCAGGAAATAGTTGACCCCTTGTGGAAAAACGTATCCACTCTCCACTCTTTCCCTGGCCGTTGCCAGCGACGCCGATATTGTGTAATTTATGGTCAGTATGATAAAGAAGGAAATGAAATATGAAAAGATTTGTTTGTTCTTTTTTCAATGCTTGTTCCTTTCAGCCAACTCTAGGAGCAGCGTGAACTGACGGGTTTTTGTGATGGTTCAAAGATGAAAAGGTGCATGGCAAAAAGTGAGCTCGTTCACCTGACTAACGCCCCTTCTTTCTTCTTTCTATTTAAAGAACAATGGCGATGGCAATGGCGTTGGAACACGCCCCCGAAAACTGCCGGAACTGGCGTTTTGATTTGTTATTCCTCTTGCGACAACTGGTCTCGTTGGGTGTATTCTTTTTAACAAAATCAAATATTAATCGTTTAATGCAATTCCTTTCGAACAGAAGAATATATCTGTGAACAAACTATGTTAAAATTTTGTGCAACTGTTTGTCATTCGGTACTGCTTTGCTTCTGTCCGATCCTATTGCATGAATCTTTTATGTCAGCCCGAGTACTTTCCCATGCCGAAGGGAAAGGAGAAGCTGTTGATGATTAATAGGATGTGATAAACCTTCAACCACTCCAAGAGTATCTTCATCTTTGGCCCACTTCTAGGGCGCCAGGTTGAAACAAACATTCGAATGAAGCACCTCGTATTTTCAGTGCTAGTTCGGTTCGTGTTCTGTTCCTTTTTCGTCGCTAAACCACTATCGCTAACATGAAAATGGCCGGGTAAAAGCACACAAATGCTGCCTTTGGGACATTTTTCAATCGCCAGAGTAAGCCTGGGGGAGCTGTGGTTAAAAATTGTGCTCTATCGAGCCATTTAGAGTTTCCTTAACCCAAGTGCGGGGGAATTTTTGGTCCGCGCATCCAGACGACAGAAGCGAACCGCATACAGCCGTTGCGTCCTTTCCACTATCGCTTTGCATGGACCGACTTCTGCGTGTGGGGCTGTGCGAGCAATAGATTTCAGACCATAGTTTTTGCTCTTCCATCAATTGTCGGTCGGGTGAATTACGTGTAAAACGTGCATCCGATCAACAGCGACGCAACGACGCGACACGTGGGCCGACATTCCGAGAACATAAAAGTCATACGTTTAGTGCAATTCAATTTTTTGTTCGTCCATGCGATGTTTAACCATTGAATGAACCCAAGAGGAATGCCGTTGATAGCGTAATTGAATTTCCATGTTCAATTGTAAGCCTCCCGCAATCGAATGGAAGCGCCGCAAAGGACTTACCGCACTTCGACCGCGTTCTAATTACAAGTTCCACCACGTTCGATTGTTTCAATCAAATGCACTTACCTAGAACAGAAAAAAGAGAAGAAGGTAGAGAAATCAATTAAAATTTCGGTGGTTATTTAATATTCTAAAATCTATTTACTCGTGCAAATGGATGTATGAAATAAAATGATGAATAAACCAATTCCTTCGTTATACTAAATCGTAAAACAACTCATGAAAATTCCGTAATTCGAACGTACATATTTTTTGTTTCTACTCATAGGAGATTTGCAGTGCAAGTAAGCATTTTCACGTTCTTTTTACTTCAGTAAAATTGACATGCTCCATCGAAATTAAAGTCTTTTTGAAACAAGACCAGTCCCTAGGATCCCAAGCTGGCCATTAATCGTATAATTAATCTCTGCAAATCCTCCACCAAGGGAACTATAATTTATTAAATTTTCACCATCAGCAAACGCTGGTTTCATTTTTAGCGCTAGCGTAAATCAATTTTTTACCACATTAGCTTTTCGTCCCCCGGAACACTTGTAGGCTTCCGGCCGACACGCTCAAGATGCTGCCGCCCATTGAAATGGAACTGCGGCCAGAGCCTTCGGAGGTTGTCTCGTCAGAGTGTCATTTCCAGGAAGATGGTACTCGTGCACGCATTGTCGCAATTCAGCCACCTCCGCACGCACGAACGGCCGGAGTTGAAGAGGGTTGAAGATTACGGTGGGCCTAGGATGGGTCCTCCGTTGCGAACTAAAGGCACCCAAATTTCGCTAACCGTTTTGTACGCCATCCTACGTACGCTAGGCCTGGAAATGTCGTCGGAGGTATTTCTTCGCCAGCGGCCCCGTCAGAAGCCATTCGAGCCGGAACGTCGCTGCGTGTCCGGTCGCTACGAAGTCCGGGGTGTTTTACCTTACCGGGGGGGTTTTAATAAATTGTTGTCTTACCCACTGCGGAATTTGGCCTATGCAGTGGTTGTAACTTTTCCCCCCGAAATGAGACCGACCTTTTCAACCTTTTCCGTGGCTTTATTTTCCTTTGTTTTCTTTTTTTTTGCGAGAAGGTTTTCGAGCCCCGCAGTATAGGCCAGTGCGTCCCGGCACAGTTGGGCGATATTTTGTCAGCCCAGACCGGCCGCAACCGGGACTCACTTGAGGTCTGAAGCCCAAGGAGGGAGGCGTATTTATTAGGAAGGTTCCACCTGTGGGCAGATTGGGAACGGGCTGGAAATGGAAAGGGGGCAGAAAGGGCACAATTTTATCCAGTCCAATTTATCGACAGCCTTCTCTGGCATCTCGACATTCAACGCCGAAGTGTCGGCTAGGTCCTTGAGTTCGCCCTTGATTTTCCAGTTGGGATGGTGGTGGCGAAAGGAAGTGGAGAGTGGGGAAACGAGTGAATGTTTTAATTAACGTCGCACCGTTGATGCCTGCAGTGATTGAGCAACTCGCCGGAGGCTAGGCCGAGATTGCCTCCAGCAGATTCTGGGAGATAGACCATGCTCCTAGAGGCGCCCAATACTAATGAGATCCGCCGGAGGCCACGACACGATCAGGTCGCGTTAATTATTCCCCCCGCGCGTCCACCCAGCCAGCCGACCAACGCCAGCGAGGAAATTGCCGCAAGTGTGCGCGAGTCAATGATTAAAAGTGATTGGATCGTAAAGATGGGATTTAAAAATTAGCAAAAGTGTATGATTTAATGTTATTTAAATTCATCATCTTTCGCGCGGAAGCCCCGCCTCGGCTCGGAGGGGATCGGCTTGCCGTAATTGAGTTTCCGGTAGCGATTAACCGCGCGCACATCCAGGCCAACCCCGTCCCAGCGCTGCTTATCACATTTCCATTACCGAACATTTCCATTTTCATCACAAACAGCGAGGGATGGGGCAAGGACGTAATTATCCTTAGGCCCCGGTGAGTCCATACTCTGCCAGAGTTCACCTTCGCAAATGAAAGGATCAACTACATTTTTGCACTCCAATACTAGTACCTTCCCAAACAGCCCAATTGTGGGCGAGAGAAAAGGAAAACGGAACCAGGAACAGGGCTAGGGGATGCTGAAAAATACGGCAAACGAATCAAAGATGCTGACAGTTTTACGACCTGGGCGTTACGGGCGGGGGGTGTTAGGTGCGAAATCGTCCCCCCGTCCGTTGCATGGCAAGTTATTAAAATTTACAACCCATCGCCATCGACTCGCGCGTATTAGCGCCTACCAGGCTAGACGCGAACCGCGGCGTTTGACATTCGCCGGAAACATTTCGCCACGCTCGCTGTGTTCGTTTTTACACTCCGCACGCGAATCACGCCGGGGTCGTAAAGTTGGTACTTTAAAATCTGCTCAAATATGAATGTGACCGTTTGGTACAGCTCAAACGCACTCAACCGGCGGCCCAAGGCGCCTTTACTGCCCTGCTCTCGCAATGAGCAAAAGAAAAGACATTTTATTCACTCAGGAGGCAGCAGTGGAAAAACTTGAGTCAAATTTTACAAAACAAATCCATTCCATGCCGTCGGAAAACACACACGTGTTGGCAAGGGAAAGAAATTCACTAAATGGGTGACAAATATTTGACGACACGGTCCAAAAAGCTGTTCCGGAGTTCGGGTACATTTTTGCTAAACAAATAGCACAACGCTCCTTGAAATGCTTGAAAACCCCGTGGCCTTCTGTGAGGAGGCGAAATTATGTGTTGCCGTTGTAATGTCGTTTTTATGTCTTTCATTTCGTGGAGGGTTTCATTTCTCTGCGTGGGGCTCCTTATCGGGGAACTTTAAGTTAGAAGAACTGAGATTTCCAAGTGTTCGGGACAACCTGTAAAGACTTCCATAATATGCTTCGTAAGTTACAGGACCACTTCCCCGATGCTATAGAATTTTTCGAAAAATAATAATAAATGCATAACAGATGTGGCTGGAACTGTTAAGAACAAAATGCTAATTTTAAGTAGGCATGTAGTTGTGCTAAAACTTGCTTGAACTTGAGAATGCTTAATAAAATCCGTAATTAATGTTCGCCATTCACGTACTCGGATAATCCGCTATTCGGACCTGGAACGGTGCGGTATGGATTCCAACCCCCACCGCAATGGGTCATGATCGGGCCGGCGTAAGCGCTCAGCCTCAAGGTGTGAAAAACTATTTCCAATTTAAAAAAAATCCGCATTACAAAACCAATCCTCTAGCAATGTTCTATTGCAAAACACTGTGGACATAGTATCATAAAAGAGACACCATTCAAACAAATTCACCCAACACATCAGATATATTTCCGGTCATTCAAAGATTTTTATCCTCGCTCTGTCCGATCTGTGGTTACTTTATCTCCTGTGGCTTCGCGTTCTCGAAGACCCATTGAAAGAAATAAAAACAAATATCACCGACGTGCATCCTCAGCCAAACAAACAGCCGTTCCCCGCTTAGTTTGTCTCACCGTTCTCCCATTTCCGGCCGCAGGATAATAAAGTATCACCTGCACACAGCACTACAAGTCGAGCAATTCGAATCAGTGAACTTTCATAAACCCCTAACTGTGCTAAATTGCTGCTGCACATCCCAACCTCGCCACCCGGCTGCAGAACACCCCGCAGGTTCGTCCTCGGTTGGGTTTGTTTGCGTTCCCCCTTTATGTTGTGCGCTCCACCGGTGTTTTATGCTCGGTTGTGTGTCTTGCGGAGCTTGGCTCACACTTGGTTGGCTTCGGTTGGCTTCGGTTCCACTCCACAACCAGCGATGTGCCTTTCTTTTCATCTCGAGTTTGCCACCCTCGGCCACCTTTCGCACGGTCCGCTTTCTCCCCTCTGTCAACAAACCCCTCTGCCCGTCGGCATTGAGGAAAACCGAGAAGTGCAGCAGCAACCGTCACGGTACCCTTCCAAGCCACCTCAAAATCCGGGCGGGTGTGAGTTACGCTGCCAGCTTCCGGCGAAGCGTAACCGGGTTGCGTAATTGTACTCGCTCCGAGGCGAAGCTCAGTTGTTTGTTTACCCTTCGGTACCTTTTGAGGCTGGCCAGGGCTGGGCCGGAAAATCACTGTCACTTGCACGCCTGGCACCGCAAACCACGTGGCCGAGCCGAGCAGTGGGTATGGAGTCGGAAAGTAAATGAACGTCCTTACTCACTCACGCATTCGATTCACCCGTCATCCACAAAACCAGCCCATCAGTAGCAGCGTCGGATGCAGCAGCAAAAACTCAGAAGAAGCTATAACTCACCGGGCAGTCATCGTGTTTTGGGCGAAAAGCAGAGCCACAAGAACGAAGGCTTCATCTTTCTGGCTTGGTCGGCATAACGTCGGTGAACACATAAAACCGACGCCTAAAAAGTGGAGGAGGTGATTTCCCTCAGCCCTGGGGTGGATGAGCACTCACTTTTCCACTGTTGCGCCCCCCCCGTGACCCAGCGTCGTAAAAGCGTGTATTTTTAATGAGTGAAAGTAATCAACATAATAACCGACCCTTGCAGCGACCGACTTAAATCTTCCAGGGCGCCATTTTTTGGCCTTTTCACACGCGACAATTGTACCCGAAGAACAACACTTTTGCGAGCAACACAGATGGTGAATTGGAGCTTTTGAATTTATATTTTATAGTTTAATCATTGTAAAGGAAGGCGCATGGATGTCGTTTAACAAAGCTGGAAAATAACAATAATTTTCAAATTAGATTTGCTTATGGCTTGTATAATAGAATTTGTAATTTCGCAATTCGTCACTTCAATTGTACTTATTCTTTACATCCAATGGAGCAAGAAAGAATATTTTCCATAATACATGCCAATGACTCAACATTTTTCAAACATCCGTACTAATCCTTCCATCCATCATTTTGTGTTGGTGAAAATAATGATACAAATTCAATTCCGTAATGGAATTTCAGACATGTGTAACATGGAGCACTGGAAAATAAAACAAGACTATTTCACATTTCGCCGCTGCTGTTTTACAAAGAACCAGCAGCCTGATGAAACTGCTTCTACAGCAAACAACAATGCTTTCATGTTTCAGTCGTATTTTACACCGAAAGCCTGAATGCGGTCAAGTAACTGTTGTACATGGCAGCCCGCTAGGACGACCTCTTTTTACTTCCTTTTGCTTGTCAGGTTGCTAGTTTCCCGCTTTTCATCGGTCAAACGATGAGTCTTGCACGGCTGGTAAGTTTAAACTGACAACCGATTCGAGTTGCTGCCAAGAGGGGGGTTTTTTTTTGCTTGTGTTTAGTTGACCTCAGAACGAAGCGAAATTCATCACAAGGACCGAAAACATATGCCACGACGCGTAAGCATTTTCAACTACGCCCAGCGCAGCTCTTCTTTCCATGCAAATGGCTCCGGAATGGCCTGCCGGCGTGTATCAGTCATGTGTCAGCAGTGACAGCGCGAATGCGAGCCGAACGATCGACCCTAGCGTATGTTGCATTCCCTGGCATTGCCGCCATACGCTGTTAATATTTATGGCAGGCATTTCGTGCAGCATCGCGGTACAGTGCCAGTAACGGAGCGGCCGAGTTTCGGATACTTGCAAAGCTTCCGAGCACATCCCGTGAAGTCTAACTGTCGGACTGGTGGCGTGAAGTTGACAAGTCATGTATTTCATTTATCTCTACTACGGTACAACCATCTCTACGAGTTCCGCCCCTTACGGTACGGCAAGCAAAGTGTCTGATTATCGTGTTATGATCCTCACGGGTGCATGTTTCAAGACACACTACCGCTTCCGGTTGCACCAGTCGCGGTTTGATCGTCCCGCAAGACTTCATTCCTTATAGCTAACAGATCAATCAATAAAAATGATAATGGTTGAAATGAAATGAGCTTTTGAAGCACCTTTAAGTGATACAATTTCAAAAACTGAATAATACTTAGAAATAATTTCTTTTTGTGTTAACATTTGGCATTTAGTTGTGTTTGGTTTAGACATTCATTGCCAACGTTAACTTTTTGTCCCTTTTGCCCTGATCATCAAAAGTGTTAAAAGTCGGTTGACGTTCAGTTCCATAAGTTTTAATGTAAATTATTTATTGCAAGTGCATTTCTACGATCCTTTATGATGCGTCAATTGAAAACAGGCATCTGTGCTTTATGTTTGATTGAAAACAATATGCCGTAAAAAAGTAACAATGCACTCATTCTGTTCCTTCCCCAGCATCGGCTTGTAATCGTGCGAATAAATGATTTCAAATAAAACAGACACACATCGAGTGCATCCACTAACGATGCGATTTTTTTGCTGCCACCTACCTCCATGAAGAAACGTGAACATGTTAACAATGAGCAAAGCTGGTAGAACCATGCGCAGCGCCTTTCGCACGCCGTAGTACTGCCGCCTGCAGAGGACGCCACCCGACGGCCGATGCTGCCGCCGCTGTTCGTTGTAGTGTTGTCGGTGATTAATGACGCCAGGGTTGCTGCCGTGGCCGTGATCGCTCCCGTGGCTAGTGTTAGCGCTATTACTACTGACTGTCGTGCCGCACGCCACAGCGCGCGAACCGTCCGCTTCCGGCACCGTTCGCCTTGGCCGCCCCTGGGAGCGGGCGCCTCTCCTTCGCCCGGAGCACGGCCGGAGCCGGTATGTGGGCGGGTCTGGCGACGATGCTGCACCACCTGCGGTCCACCGCTCGGCTCCCACCGGCGCGGGCTCGAGCGGGTACGGGGAGCTGCCGGGCCGAAGCGCCCCCGGGGAGAGCACCAGCGGCCACAACGAGGGCGGCGACAGGGACAGAAGGCTGGCGAGCAGGATGCGTACAAGCAGGGGCCGGTCCGCGCCCCGCCCGGATGCGCTAGTCTTAAGATTATGGTACTCGTTATCAAAATTATTACTCTTATCAAATGTACGTAGGTCTTCGGTATTCTCGGGTTCATGGAAGCATTCATGGTTAAATTGTTTACACTTGGTGGTGGCGACGGGTGCGCGGGGACAAGCGGGGTCGGTGAGGGCGCCCAGCGCCACCGACGGCCCCGGGGAGGTCGTGTGGCCAGGGCGAGCCGGAAGGGATACGTCTTCCTCAGCCACGCACCGACATCGCCCTCGCCCTCGTCGTTGTCGTAGACGTAGTCGCAATCGTCGTCGCCTTCGTCGGCGGCGGTGCCGTCCGTCGTCTGCCGATTGCCACTCGACTGTTGTCGCACCTGGCGGCCGTCTTCTGTTAACGTGAGGAAGGGAGGACGTGCGGAGCGCCGGACGCGCTTTGGCAACCGTGGGAGCAGCAGGAGCAACGACAGCAGCGGTAAAAAAGTGGCTCGAAAAAGACGGCTTCGGTAGACGGGTGGCGAAGAAAGGCAGCAACCGGTGGCAGTGCCGAAGAGGGCGGAGACGACGGGGGCCTCTACCGGGCGCCAGTGGGGCTCGGCTTGCCTGGCTCGTCGCCCTTCCCCGCAGCAGCTTCCGTGGTGTTTGCGTGGCGCACCATGACCGAGCCGACCGCGGCAACACGCGGCTGCTGGTGATGGCCACTGGTGGTGGTGGTAGTGGCGATGGCGATGGCGATGATGATAGTTGCGCAGATGCTGCTCCTGCCGCTCCTGCTGCCGCTGTTTCTGATGGTGGCGATGGCGATGACGGTGGCGACGAGACCGCTCGAACGCTTTTCTTCCTTTTTCGCCGCTCGTGAAACTCCCCGCTGGCGGTGCGATCCAGCTTGAAGGGGCGGCTAAGGTTGGCAGCGGTGCTTTGGCAGCGAAAGTCGCGGTGCGCGGGCTGTGTGTTAGCGTGTTGGAACGGGCATGTCCTCTCGATGAATGATACTTCTGAGGCCATGCTGTGCCCTGTGGTGTGGAAAAAAGAAAGAAAAAAGAGAACAAATTACCATCCATCGCGTTCCTTCTTCTCGTGTTAACTTCACGTCGACGGAAGGGCGTTAACTTATTGCGTAACACAACAGGAGCATGCGTCCGTTGACGGATTCGAAGAACCACGTCCGAAAGCTCTTGAATCTCCCGCAGCTCGAAAGCTGTTCCATCGGTAGGAGCTTTGCTCGAAAGCTTCAATCGAAACTGCTCGAAATGTAGACCCGAAATGTTTCATCTCGGCTCGAATTTCCCTGTAAGCCGTTCAGCTAACGTCAAGCTTTCAAACTGTTATACTGTTATACCGTTGCTTGGTTTTCCGGCAATACATTCGTTCCCTCTCTCCCTCTCTATCTTCTCTCTCTCTCTCACTCTATCTCTCTCACTTCGCTGTTGAGAAAATTCACCTCACTCTCTCTCTCTCTCTCTCTTTGGTTTCTGGCTCCGGTCAAACTCTTCACCCTGGTGCTCAACCGGATGTGATCTCGCGGGAAGAGAATGTGTGTTCAATCTCTTGGAAAGCCGACTCGCCCAGTTGTGACAAAATAACAGTACACTTACATAATCATAATAATGGAGTAAAGTGTGTAAACAAACTTTATGAGGGATATCCCCCGATTTTCTTCTGGCCGTTGCCTGCTTACGTCACTCCAACGCACAGTCCTACCGTCACCTATATTTCCCCTAGTTTATTCTATGCTACGTTCCACTCGCTTCTATTCCTTCTACCGACAGTGGTCTACCCGAGCGAAAGAATGTGCTCCACCTCAAGCGCAAACCCCTATAGTGGAAAACCCGCTGAGGTGGCGGGACGCAGATGATTCAGGTCCAGGGCTGGCAGCGGTCAAGTGCCGCAAAAGGCTTTCGCCCGGAGTGTCGTATCTTATCCTGTATCGTTTTACCTAGTTCCGGTTCGGTTGAATGATGATTTGACGAGGTAAACGATGGGCGGTCCTTGATGAAACGCTTACGGTCTCTCGGGTGAAGCTTCGCCCCAAACCCTGGCCACAATACAATGCAATCACTTGTGCCTGTCGAATTTGTCAAGAGTTATTCAGATCGACGGTCGCCGGATGAGAGACAGATTACCCTGTGAGGGCTTTAGTGCAAATACGGCACCCCACCGCCCATCTTCGCCCCTGGATGAGTGATGGGGATAATGGGAAAAAATGGGTTTTCTCCCTCCCTGGACTCCGCATGTGCTCCGTTTCGTCGTGCCATGCAGCATCACGGCATTTCCCGGTACATTCATCTGATTGGCACTTGACCAATCGGAGAGCTTTCGATTATTTGGACACACCTAAACCACCGCATCGTGTTGTTTAGCTGCTTCTGTTTGCGATAACGTGTTGGGAAAGATGATCCAACGATTCATCGCAAGATTGGGATGTACTTTTTCACTTAGCTAGCAAATAAATAGTGCTGAAAAGACAGCGGATTTTTTTCTGAACAAGTGCCACTTCCGCATTTGCAAGACGTAACTCATTCGGTTTGCTTACATTCAGTTACAGTTATCTTAAAGATTACGCGCGAATCTCATTGAATGCAAAAATAACAGATTCTTGCTAATGACTGCAAATCACTCAGCGAGCAATGAAACCCGGTGACATCTTGGCGGAAGATCGTTTACGACCCACACTGCGAGAAGGCTACCTGTCACACCACCCCCTTCCTTTCGCCTTCGACTCTTCCCGTCGCCTGCGCTTTATCTCGATACATTAAAATGACATTAAAGACATCGACCCTGTGCGATCTAATGGTCCCTGTCGATGGTATTTTCATTCTGTCGGTTCCTTTCAGGGGGTTTGCTTCTGCTTTCTGGTTTCCGTTTTTTTTTGTTCATTGGCTCCCACCCTCTGCGTTTTCCCGCTGATTGTGCAAGATCCCGAGCGGGCCATCGGCAGCCTATGACAGAAGGTAACCGTTTAAGAGAGCAACGCGGAAAAAAATGGATCCAAAAGGACGACCCAAGAATCCAGCTGGCATCAGCGGATCGTAAAAGTCCTTTCGTAACCTTTCCGAGCGCACAGAAAAGAACACAACACGTCCGTTGGCGTTCTGGCGGTCGCGTTCGAAGCACAATGTTTCGATTCTACGCTTTGCTCTCGGGTGTTGCTGGTGGTGGTGCCATTTTTACTACCCGCATAAACGGATATCCCGAGGGAATGCCTATTATCGGTGTCATTCGTTCGCCCGTGCTGTCATCGGCTCGTGCCACCGCCCAATACTTACCATATCGTCCGTTTCAAATCGTTGATACAGCAACGCCTAGAAAATGATCGTATCTAGAAACCTGCAACGGGAGAAAAGAAACGAAAGCACAAGTGAATAAAAGAGATCGGAGAATACGGGCGGGGCGTGAAGGCGTGAGGGTCGGTCGATTGGATTGAATTCTCTTTTAATAATCAATTTTCCCTGGCAAATGGGCGAGTTTATTGGAGTTTGACTGACACAACAAATCAATTTCCGGCCTTCCAATGCCGTCACGACTCAATGCTTAAAATATTCCGTGCCCTAGGGCTGCCGAGCGGAACTGTTCCGGAAACAGTTGACGAACTATAAACCGTCCGGGTGAGGGAAAGATCCACCGCACGGTCCTCGCCACGACCACGTGCGTGCATTTGTCAATCAACGTCCGAGCGAGTGACAGAGTTTATGGACGGAAAATTGCTCCGCTCGATTATTAAATTGTCAACGCACCGAATAGCGTAGAGTTGTTCAATACGCGTACCTTATCCGGCCCGTCCGTCGCCTTCATTCGATCTACGTACGGGCGTTTTGGTGGAGACGCCTGGTGCTTTGTACGACCAGGTACCTCATTTTATTCTTAAACGCTTTCAGCTTATGTGCGACTTATAGACCTAAAGCAGCATTCAAATTGGGATTTCCTATCATTGAAACACGAAAAATACACATCATTAATATTCTTGCGCTAAAAATGCACCTTTCAGATCTCTACATAATCCATTTCAAAATCATCCACCGGCATTATCGACATCATCAGCACCACCAACATCGTCCAAAAGTGCTTCTAAAGCACTGCACTGTGCTAAAGCACAGCCCCCCCTCTATTTTCATGATTTATCCCTTCTCCGCGTCGGCCGCTACCGTCCGAATCGTCATCCGACCAGCGACGAGAGAATGATGACAGAGAAAATGAAATGAATTAAAATAATCGACTGCAATTTGCATATTTTATTCATTCCACTAACGATACCATCATCAAATCCGGACAGCGAATCAAATCCGTATCAATGCTGCAACCATCGCCCAATATGCTATTTATCGAGCCGCTCGCCATTCGTCTCCCGACAACGGGTGAACGCAGGCTGGCAGTAGGATGTGAGTAAGTAAATCTGGGAGTCAATTTGCTCACGAGGCATTAATTTCTTTCCTCGCGACTTCTCAAACGACACGTGGAAATATATTCCCATTCGATGCGCCATCGCGAGTTTGGGCTATTAGCTGAAAGTTTTACAGGACGTAATTTGGTGTAGAGATAAAAAGATTTTTTTTATAGGTTTGCGGTGAATAGAGACACTGAGCAACCAATCGGCCATAAATATTTCGCTGACCTACCGCTCCATTACGTTGCACTCTCTCATTGTAAAACAGTGCAGAATTTTCGGCAATACTTGCGAAGCGGTGGAGCGAAATTCCGGCGCGATCCAGGCAAAAACAAAGAGTTTTTCTTTTCTTTTTTTTTCATTAGTGCCGTCGACTCTACCGTACACTGCCCGAGCTGGTTTTAATCAATTCTTCCAACCGTAAAGCTGATTACCGAATCGATCAATCGTGCTACGCCGACATAGAATAAAATCGAATAGTATGTGCCACTTGATCCATTGTCTAACCCGCCGAAATCGTTTATGCACGTTGACGCGCGACGTTGACGATGATGGGGACGACCAAGAGAATGACGGCTAGATGACTCCCGAAGCACCATTAAAATTCCATTCTATTACTATGGTAATTTTTCGCCTTCCTCATCATCGTCTTACCGTGCTCTTACCCGTTCTTCCCTCGGCCACGGAGCGGTTTCTGGATGGATGTGCCAGCCCAGTCGAAACGAAAACGATAAGAAACCAATCGATTTCCCTTAGCCGGTGGCTTTCTGCATCGGAAAATCAAACAGGGAAATGTTTGCACTACTGATAAGATATCAGTTTTGTTTTAATTCAAAATTATTACCAACGAATCACTAAGTACTAGTGGTTCAAATTTCCTTATTGTTCATACATACTTCTTCGAAACTATTTCCTTTGCGAGAAGGAACTGCTGTGAGTTTGAAAAAAATAAATATGCTATACTACTTTTCAGTGCTGTGTTTCTTTGACACTTTTCAGTCAGTTGTCTGGATTGAACGTAGAATTTAATCCGGCGCAAACCAACTGGCTAACTTATTATTGTATGCTATGAAAATTTACGCCTCGTCTCCGTTACCCTTCGTTCGCAGTAAAACTATCAATCCACTAGCGCTAGCACAATGAAGTTACCTCAAGGAAGCACAATGAGCTGCGTCGCGCCAGGATGATTGCAGGCATGATTTGATAAAAATCAAATACCACTACATCACCGCGCGGTAGATTAGCTGAATTCTCCCGAATGCCCGCCAGGGCTCACCACGTGCGGGCCACCGTTGGAATGCTGGCGTTGTCATTCCCATCAATTGACCGTTCCGCAAGACATTCGTATTGTTCGTCACTCGCCAATGTCGCACGACGACAGCGCATCAAATTGTTCGTCAACGAGCGTACAGTATGTAATAGTTAACCATAGTCAGCATACTCGCTCTGGCCCTCCGGAGCACACTTCATACGCAGGAGATGGGAACGAGACGCGATGACCCTCAAACCAGATGGACGAGGGCGTTCGGCTCGACCCTGCGGCGTCTTTCGTGCGCGTCTTCGCAACGGTCTACTTTCACGGACACGAGCGGGGAAGACGATGGGGGGAGGCCGAAAGGAAAACAAATCCATCAACGAAATGATGATGGACAGCCGGCGGATTATCGTTATCACTCGGGCAACTCGGACACGCTTCCAAGCTCATATCGGACCCTGCGTTTGTTGGTGATTGAATTTGATGGTGAAACTGATTAAGTACATATTCGTGCGGTTCGCCGAATCGGCTCAAGGAGTGCTACGGCGTCATCTGACGTCCGTGCTCGTTACAACCATTTCCTTGTTGAGCTAATAAAAACCCATTCTCCTACTCGGGTGGCTTCCGACGCGATGCGAAACCTCACTCCAGAAGCGATGGCATGTTAAACATTGTCGAATGTCGCTTAATGTTGCCAGCTTCAACGGAAATGTAGTCTTCACGTTTTGTTCGTTTCCACCAAACAATCTACAACATTTGGGGTTTGCAACAAATTTCCTTAATCAGGAAAGCAAACCCTCAATGTAGATGTAGATCAAACAAATAGATCATCCGTTTTTAAGCACACACACCCTACTTTCATTATCAGTCCACTTTAACCCTAGATATGCTTAAAGATCTCAAGAGGGTAAAGCCTGTATCATTTTACTTTAATGTTTAAACAATTTAGCAAAATTCTCACCTATAGCTTAACATCTTCTTGATATCAACACAAATTCAGTTGGGTATGGAGATCGTCGACTAGCTTCATCCATTATTAGGGCATTTTTTGCCATTCGCAGTGAAATGGCGTTACATAAAAAATGTGATTGAAGCTCTTTGGTAAGTACAAAAGCTTTATATCGCAATAGAGAGTACGTAAAATTGTCCTACGATAATAATATGAGATGAAGTTGTAAGTATATGTATTACGAAAAAACTACAGCTCGAACGTTATCCTCCTGCTCAAATTGTTTGCAATCATTGCAATCAGACTCAGAATTCAAGCAGTCTATCTATGATGGTTTCGTACCCGATAAAACTTTTATAATTATTCGTGCATCGACGTGATGTGCTAAGCAACCTCACCGCAAGAAACGGACCCATAAGCGCTGGGATAGGGTGGTGGTTGGAAAACTTTGACTTACCCCATTATAGCGTACGGATGTACGGTATCCGTCATTCGGCTAGTGTTATTGCTGCGAGCTCTCGTTTTCGACTTAGACGAATATTCAACAACTAATCCTCCCTACGTATCACGCGCACACGAACACAAACACACGCATTCACAAACGGGCGCGCGCGTACGACAAAGTAAACGAGTTAGTTTACTGTTGGCTAAAACAAAACTTTTCCCACACCTTTCCGCTCTTCAGCTACTCCGCCACAGTTCTTCGATTTGCAGTTTTCAATCTCTCCTTTCCTTCGTCAAGACCGCGAACTTCGATAGCGTTCTGTCGATCGAGTAGCGGTCCAACTGCTTCAGGTGAAGCTGGACAAGATGAATTCTCTGCGGCTAGGTATGTTAGCCTGTTTTTTTTTCCCGTTCCCGAAGGAGTCACTTTCACTTCACACTGCGTCACCCGCGTTCCGGCGGGCGCGACCTCTTTCGAGTGGGATGCGTTTTCCACTGAACTTTCCCCTACCGGCACATCGCCAGGTAATTGCCCGTGGCTCCTTTCCACCGGGCAGCGAAGGCGAGCAAAACAGGAGCGAGTCCGATCACGACCACATCGTCACACGCGGTCACCGCACGCCGGCACTTGCAAGGACGCGCCGCTCGAACCGGTGCTCGAAATTTCGCACGAAGCTCGCCAAACGCTTTCCGTCCGCTGCTCGAACTGCTCGGGCGGGTGACTGGGGAAGGAGTCGCAGCAGATGCACCCCCGGCTCCGAAGCGGCGGCCCGTTGTCAAGAGTCAAGCGGCGATCCGCGCGGAGCCATCGTGTCGCATCGCCGTGGCACGATCAGCACCGATCCGTTGCGCCACCGGCCTGCGTTCTGTTCGCCGTCCGGAACGTCGGGGCACCGCGTGACAGACGCGTGATTAATCACCGGCACGGGAGGATTTAATTACTGACGCCCCGGCACGGCGTCGGTTTCGCTTGGCTTTCCGATTCTTGGCTTTCGCTTTCGCTTTTCCCTCGCACAACTCGTGTTTCACTTGTCACTGTTCACTTTCACAACGTCACTGTTTCATGTTTCCTGTCGGCCTCCTCGCACTCGCCTTGCGTTCACTGGCTCTTTCTGTGGCTGTGCCGTTTTGGCTTTTCTCACGGCCGCCTTCTTCTTTTCTGCTGTATCACGCGTGATCTTGCGGTCGCTGCGTGCCTATTGTTTGCCCGCAGTTCACTCCCTGCTGCAAATTAACTAATCATCATTTTTTTTTGCCACCACAACGGGCGCACGCACGTACGGTTGAGCTCGGGAAAACAAGACAAAAAAGGACACACAAACACACACACACACTACCCTGCGTAGGCAAAACCACTGTCATCCGCAATAGGTTAGTCGAGTCACGGCCTTATCCTTCCTCGTCCTGCGTTTTCACCTCGGCCTTCTCTTTCACCTAGTTGCTTTCGTTTGCTACGTTTTTTTTTTTGGACTAGCACACGGTCAGGGTGTGCTGAACGTGTGCGGTGTGCCGAAACTAAACGACGAGAAAAAAAAAGAAACAACACACAAACCCCACAATATCCGAGCATCGAAATGAACCGCAAGCGAAGTCGCATTTTGGGTGAGAGAGTTCAAGAAGAAATGGGCTACAAAAAGTCATCCCCACTCCATGAAATATCAACATAGACAACGGGAGGAAGGAGCATGGAGCAAATAGAGAAAGAGATTACGATCATGCCTGAGGCTGTGTGAGTGTGCATTGGAATGGTACACGATAAGGAGAGGAAGTATAATAAAAAAAAACAGCCTCCGTTACTGATAACACGCACCGAACACAGCTGCGTACGAGCAGTCGCACACAGACAGAAGAACAGTCAACTGATAACGAGTGAAAAGGATACTAGAAGGCAAGCAGTAAGTAGACTGTCCTTTCCACTCCACTTGTTTATTACTACAGCTCGCGTGCTTTTTTCCAGACAAAAGAGAGCAGAAGCGAACGATGGACTGAGAGAGCTTTTGGAATCTGACGTTTGGAGCGCAAGTAAATTATGGCTAGCATGTGTTTTTCTTCCCACATACAGACACATGAAACATTACCCCTCCACCCCGATTACTCCAGGACAACAATGCAGAGGCTTCCACACCGGGAGCCCTCTGAATGTCCTGTTTACTGAGAGAGAGAGTGAGATAGAGAAAGAGAGGATTAGGTGAGAAAGAGAGTATAAGAATGGGAAAAAGTTTTTCTGGAAAACTCGGACGAGTGTACCGATTGCTGGTTAAAGAAAGAGCGAGTGTACCGAGAGCGGGAGACTGCGAGAGGCATGGAAATACCACACAGAGAATCGCGACTGTAATGCACACTGTAAGGCGAACGCGTCTCTACGCTGGTCCCGCGTGTACATGTGTTAAAGCAGGGCGTCACCACACAGACGTGCAGCAGAGGTTCGGTAATGCTTCACTTCACTAAATTTCGCCCAGCGGCAGATCCTGTGCGTCGCCCCGTGCAGCATCCACGATGCCTGGTGCCACTTGAATGTGCAATTTTTCACCGCCGAAAACTTGTCCCCGTTTGAAAAGCCAGATAATTCGTTGACATAAAGGTTGAGGCGTTTCACGAACCACAATCACTTATAGACACACGAACGTACGCATCACGTACGCTGGATTTACGACCGATCGTACTGACGTGCCGACAACTCACGTCCCCGCCCTAAACTCAATCCCGAATTGCGAGTTGCTATGGACAGGAAAACAGGAAAGCAAAAGGAGCTCTCAGTTCTTGGGAGCCGTGCAAATCACCAGGCTTAGTACGTAAGGTACTAGAGAGCTCCCACTTGTCAGCATACAGCAAAACAGCCCCTAGCCAAAAAGCCAATCATTATAGCCACCAATCGTAATAGATGATCGTTCGATCTCGTGTGATCCAAACGTTGACACTGCTTGCCAGGGACACACCAAGCTCAAGGAGGGAAGTCGAGCAAACAAAAACAAACATAAGCAACACCAAACAATTTGGGAGCGCTTTGAGGGTGATGACAAAAAGGGAAAACTAAGGAACACTGCTTCCGTCCGAATGCTCCTGGCTCGTGCTGTATTTATCCAGAGACGTCGAAAGATTGGCAAACTTGAACCACGGCTTACGCTCACCGTCGAGCAGCAAAATACTACGGACGGGTTCTGCACGGGATGGCCTACTGGACGGCCCATCACCACCTTCGTCGTTGTACTAAATATTCTACCAGCGCTTCTGCCAGCAACATTGTTCCATTCGACTAGGCGAGATGTCGTCTTTCTCTAACGCTCACTTTCTGTTTCCATCCGTTCTATCCTTCTCTTTCCATAATCTCCGTCGCTCACTCTGTCTCCAACGAATGTTGAAGATACATCGCGTCAAGCTGGACGGGATGGCCTATCCAACCGCACTTCGACAGAGCGTCACCAGCGTCGCACTCCCGTCAAATCCTGTCAACCGTTCGAACAGTGTAGGCCTTCTGCGTCTCGATCTTCGCCTCCGTCAGGATAATGGCTGCAGGCGTGCGTGTGATGGAGGTTTCCTTTCCCGTGTCACCGTAGGGCGCGTTCGTAAGCTTCATTTCATTTTCCAACTCCACCATAGCATATCCACTTATCCAGTTAGGGTGCGTCAGTGCCATTGTGTTCATTCGTGCGCCGTTTGTACTGCTCAGACCCACCGAGGGGGCTCTACATTCGCTTTACTTTCTTTCTGCCTCTCTTGCTCTCGCTATACATATTCCACACAGTTTAGCCCAAGTCCATCGCATATCCCTCTCTCTCTGTTGTTTGCTCTCTTAAAAATGCTCCTCAAACTCTGGCACCTTCCGGCCACATCCGCCAACAGTAACAGGCAACACCAAGCGAGCCGCCGAGCACGAGTCATGTGCTATTTGGGCTCCACTTTCGCGCGAGACATTGTCGCAATTCTCGAGCCGTTCCAGTCGCCCCGGGTTGCCTTGTCCCTACCGTACGAAGGGCAGTAACATAGGCAATAAATTATCTGCCCAAATTGCGGCCGTTCGGAATGGCGTAATCCTTTGGATGTTTTTTTTTTGTTCGATGATTTCGATTTTTTTTAAGTCGACCCTAAATAAACATTTCAGCATTGACACTCGATGGAGAAAATTAAGCTTCCGCGAGCATTTGTCCGACAATGCTCTTCTATGATAACTTACACAACGCTGTGGTCTGGCGAAGTGACAAAAATGTTGGTCTTGCAAACTAGAAGTTGTGATACAGTAACAAAATGTATTCTTGTCACGATAGCTACCCTTTTCGATCGTCTGCTCGTCACAAGAAAAAAGATTCTTTATTTTAAAATTGCAGTTGGATAATGCCGAGTCAGCAAAGCGACGAGATCCGTTTCCGTAAAATATCTGTCAAATTTACCCACCCTTTACGTAACAACAGTTTAGAAGCAAGAAGAGTTGTAATTTGTCACCGAGGATTTAACTGGGCGTTTATTTTACGGTTCAAGCAACATCACGAAGATGAACTTTCTGGATCGTGGAATGTTTCAGTGCCACATACAACTACACTATTCCGCCGAAACCGCGCGCCAATGTTGGGCGCAAGGAAAAGTAACGTCTTTGCATGCGGTACACAGCGAAACCGCACGCCGTGTACGTGTACGAGGCCTTTTGCGAGGCCTTGGATAAAAATCCCACGCCTCGTATGCCATTAATTCTCCCACTTTCCAGCCCGGCCTCTGCGGCGTCCCCGACCGGTCGCCGTTACTAGCGATACGGGGCCGTCATTTATCAAGCTCAGCTCGGCTAGTAACCGCACGTACGCACCCACACAAACACATGCACGCAGTGTAGGCTCATCTGCTGGCGGCCGGAACGCAACCGTACATCCATCAACAGCCTCGCCTTCGTTTCGCACGGATTCACTTCAATCTCGTTTGACGGAATAATTAACCAGGCGCCTCCATCTCCGTCCCGATGAGGTCCGGGGCCGGGCCAGGCCGGGGTGAGCCGGCTTGGGGCGCACAACTTAGCACACTGTCAACCCACCCGATCCCGGCAGTCTGCCGACATCTGCTCGGATGACTTATTGTCTTCCTTTGTTTCACTCGATTGCAACTTTTATGGTTGTCCCGGCGCGTTGGAATTCGTGCGCTGGATAGATTTATTCGCTTCCCTGACGGGTGGGAAGGGGCGAGGGGGTGGGGGGGGGGGGGGGGGAGGTGGCTGAGGGCGAGCGATACGGGATGAATTACTCGACCGACCAACTAGCCGACTTGCCGCCTCCCGCTTCAAGGCGCCCAGCGAACATCAGTTGACACTTCCCGTGTCTTGCCGTCGTATTCTTTCCGTTCCGTGCCTTTCTTGCCATCCTTCCGTTTCCGGTGCTTGGCATTGCCCAGCGCTGGAAAAACACTCTGCCAGCGACCACAACCAGCAACACCCACACTTACGCTCGCTCGCGCTTATCGGCGCGCACCCGCACACCGCCGTGGCAGTAGCGTGGAAAATGGAAAATCTCGAGCGAAGCAAACCGAACCGAACAGCCCAAGCTGCCGAACGGAATTATATTATATCTGTTACGTAACACGCGCATTCCCGGAGCAAGTCCGTTTTTCGCCGTTCCGCAGCCCTGCAGCTAGCAAACCATTGTGAACCTATTACTACTTACACATGGAGATGGAGGAGAGAGCATGAGTCAAGACGGAGGACGGGGGGGGGGGGGGGGGGGGGGGGTGGTTGGAAGGTGAACTCGCTGACGGCAGCTGGAATCGATTGAAAAGATGTCTTCAACTCTATAACGGGATGAAGGCGCACCCGCTATCAATGATGAAGTTATCAGCTAAGAAACCTTGCATGTTTACTTTTTTACGGCATTTCTCCAGACAAGATGGAAAGGAATGCAACCAAACAAGATTCATACGTGGAAAATAGAACAGCTCATCTTCACTGAACTGGAAATACATAAAATTATAAAAGAAACAAAATATGAAGAATAAACAAATT
This sequence comes from Anopheles atroparvus, assembly GCA_914969975.1. Classification (NCBI taxonomy): domain Eukaryota; kingdom Metazoa; phylum Arthropoda; class Insecta; order Diptera; family Culicidae; genus Anopheles; species Anopheles atroparvus. The sequence continues at coordinate 45,979,303 of CAJZCY010000001.1, read as the reverse complement.
AAGAACGGGTAGCAGAGCAGTATTTAGTACATATAAGGAACAGTGCATTTGAATAGCATCGTCCAGTAGAACGAAGGTTTTTTTTTGTAAATTATGATGAATAGGTTCCCACTTGGAAAACGACCCAACATTCATGGTCATTTATTTATAATGACATTTTATGTCACTGCACGAGTGGGTATCCAGCGAATTCGTATACGATTCTTAAGGTAAAAATAATTTTAAAAAATGTTAAAGAAAAAACCGTACGAAAAAAATAAACCAGGCAACCCCTAAGGGTTGAAGTGGGTTGTTGCCAAAACACCTCACCAGCAATAGGATTCGCTCGAGCACCATATCGATGATATCTCGTAACCGTTCGTGTCGCTCTCGGGGCGTACTTATGCTTCTTGTTTGATGCCTCCGAGCGCGTCCTCTCGAGTGGGTTTCCCGTCGATCTTCTTTCCTGTTTGTTACCCTCCACCCTCCCTCCCTTAGTCCTATCCAGAATGTGGATCCATTTGGGAGCGGCTTCAGCACCCGGCAAACCATGACAATTTCATCAGTTTTGTTGTGCTCCACCCGTTGGAGCGTGCAGTGTCCTTCAATGAAGTGAACCTCAGCCTCTCCGGACGGCGGAAGAGTGGGAGGATGCGGGTAGGGCTGACGGTAAAAGGATGCTCCCCGAGGGATGCTTTGGTCCACGCCACACGGTTTGTGCATACGATATGCCTGGAACCAGGACAACCAGCAATTCAGGTATAACCGAGCACTTCCTGTGTGGGTGCGATACCATATAGCTTCTTCTTTGGGACCGTGGAGGCCTTTGGTAGCGAGTAGTGATAAAACATCCTACCATCCTTCCACTGAGCTGCTCCAAGGGCGGCAAATAAGAAGCAATAGGCAATAGGTTACACACCATCGGTTACAGCTCTCCGGCACGCCATCGGGAGGGAGCGCACAGAGAAGTCGCGAAATGGGATGAAACACCATCCGCACCTCCCCGGGCGACCATAAAGCATATCGCTGCGTAAGTAAATGAGAAAGCAGCATCGAGCCGGGAGCCGTCCAAGGCGTCTGTGGTGCCATAAAACTGTGCCGTGATCGGGTGTTTAGCGATGATTGATGGTCAGTGGTACGGTCTCCGACATTTGGCAGCCGCGATAGCTGGCGCTGCAAACTTACGAATGGCGCATGGAGAAAGTGCCTGAACAATACCAAGTATCTGAGGGCCGAGAACAGACGCCCTGTCTGGGGCTAAGGCCGGCCGGCACCGGCGACGACAATCCGTCGCTTATTTATTAGCATCAATATGCACAGCTGATTGATTTTGCCACCGGACCGGGCGACTCTTCGCCCCAGCATGCCACGGTCGCGAAGACAGATCAATCTTGGCACGCCTTTCTTTCTGCACGGACGTGGTATTCTTGCCTGCAAGCCGCGTGCTGACGTGATTTACTATTCCTTTGTAGGTCCAACCTCCACAAAATTGCTCGCTTTAGAGAAGGTCAAATGTGTTGAATCAACACGAACGCTGTGCTGTTTCAACAAGAAAGCGAAGAATTCAGGCACAACTTTTTTTTTTGAAGTAGTGCCAGGACCATCATTTAGCTTTGCCATACACCGTTTTCCAGGATTCTATATCCTCCAAAATGTAAAAGTTTATTCTTTTTAAACAATTTAAACATAGTCTCTTGCTCACCTGATTCTCTTCAAAACCGTAAACCCGAATTCGGAACACAACTGGATACCTGGCACGAGTATTTTGAAAGAAATGAATTTCAGGAAGCCACGTTTAGGGCCGCTCATTACAATGCACTTGAGAAAAATTGGATGCCCCTTGATCTAGCAGCGAGGGGATGGACTTGAAGAGGTTATTTAACATACACTCCAACGGAAGCGAACATTCGATGGCATCCTACCCTTAACCGGCCACCCTTCGGGCCTAAAATAGATAACTATTTTCTCTCAGCAACCCCTCAACTGTTCGTCACGATTTTGGGTCAACTTTTAACCCCTACTTGCTCCAACCGGCTCATTCAAACCCCATTGCCACCCGTCCAAAGCCGGAGGGAGGCTTGGCAGGTGTGTTCCAAATTCTACCAGCGCAAAGCTGGCATCCGTCCAGCAGCGACTGCTACTTGCTGCCGTGACTAGGACCTTGAAATGGCCCATCATCGATGGGCCGAGCTGTTGGGCCGTTAAAAGGGCCTTTCGGTGGCAGCGTCCTTTCACCCGAGCCACCCCCTCCCATGACCTCGTTGGAAAGACTCCGACAAGATGATGATGGTACTCACCCGGTCTTCCAATTCTTTCTTCATTCAGTACCACGAGAAGCAAGTCTCGAAAAAGGAGGGACAGCAAAAAAAAAAAAAAAAACGAAGGGGCAGATGCTTCAGTGGTGTATTCGATCGTCACACATCCTCATTCCAGCTCCAACTTCCCCCATCTCTTAGGAATGATGGACAAAAGGTCGAGTGCGCGCTCGTCGCTTCTTCGTCGTGTAGAGGCCAATTTGTAACATCTGACATTTCGATTTCCTTATCGATTCGCCCGCTCGATATACGTCCAGGAAGCGGTCCAGGAAGTTCGATGACTGACACAGCTTCTCGAGCTCCAGGACTCCCCCTTTGGTCGGCTTGGTAAGAAGCAATGGCATAAGGAAGTAGTAAAAAAAAAAAGACTCCCGCAAAACCCGCTATTTACAGAAGGTGAAAGGACTCAATTGTGTAGGCTTGCGAGTCTATCAGGGATCCGGGGAATAGCCGGCACTAAATATTGTCCACTTCTGGCATGATTTAGTGTACACACACACACACACCAACCCACACCTACAGAAGCAGGCGTGGGTAAAAATGTCAATGCACGGGTTTTCGCGTGCCATTTTTTTACCCGAATCGATTCGGGGAAACTACCGTTTTCGCTCCGTGCGCAACATGAGCACTATCACATTCCAGCGATGGCATGTTTGGGAATTCCTTCCTTGCAACTCCTTCCCCTGTTCCTCATGTCCACCCACACGGAACTTCTTTGATAGATATGAGAAAAAGTTGCTCGTTTTCGGAGTGCGGGATCCGTTTCCCATTCTCTAAGCCTTTTCTTTCGTAGGTTTCTCCTGTCCCAGTTTACCCATTGTCCAAGCTGTCCAAGAAAAGAAAGTCAAGGTGGAAAGAATGGACAACCACTCATTCCGCCTGCAGCGTCTTGGTCCTTCCTTCGTAAGCATCGCTTCCATCCGTGGACTTGATTGATGAAGTTGCTACCACTCTGGCGCTGCCCTTCGAGCTCGAGACCGAGGCTCACAATTGGGTGGGTTCAGTTTTCCAAACTTTGTCCGATAGCGGTGATAACGAACGCGGACAGAAGAGCAGGTTCGAGCGAAGGCGATATCGAGCGATAAGAAAAACATGAAAAGCTCACTTTTTGTGTTGCTAAGTTCCGGAACACGTCGACGCGTCCTCCTTTTCACCTGGTGCCTTTTGTTCAGCTTTCTTGTGTGTGTGTGTGGTTGTGTGTATTGTTACCCAGCTCCGTTCCGTCTTGGCAGGTACGGATGGACGGAAATTATGCAATCTTCTTACGATGTGCAAAGATTCGCAAGCAAGAGGCAATCTCCTCTTGGAGGGTAGTTGGTCTTTTATTTTTGGTCTCTCGTTGTGTTCTTTGAGTGCTTCGCTGTGTGTGCGCCCAATCCTCCGCGAGGCCTCTTGACTATCTCTTTGGCCCCTTGGAGTCGAGACCGGAGTGTCGGTGTGTTCGTGGTGGGTTGTAAAGGGGTGCCCATCCCCACCGCAGGGAAAGCCTCCTCTGTAGCCCTTCCCCCGTCCGATGTCCTGTGCGTCCAGTCTAGAAGGCAGAGGGTAAGGTCTCGGTTCTTCCTACCAAGGAGCATCGTGGAAGTAACAGGCAAAGGCAGAAGAAACAACAAGATCCCCGAAACTCAACCGTGGACACAGTGGCACGAACATAAACCACCGCGCCCCATAACACAAAGCACACACACACATACACACACACACATTCACACATATACAAAAACAACGCACACAGCTCCTTCTCATGATCCTGACACTTTTCACGCTCTCCGCTACTCTGCAAGACGCGGTCTGAAGTGTGTGCGGCTCGCATCTACAGCTTCTCTCGCTCGTTTTTTGGGGCCCCATCGCTGGCACAAGTATGGGTGCAGGAGCCTGTACACATACACAAATACACACAGTCCGTGACACATTTTCGGTACCTCGTCCGGTTCAGTCCTTGGCTCCTCTCGGCTCCATCTCCACCGCCGGAGCATTTCACACCGGGTCCAAAGTGGTGGAGGATAAGCTTCGCGTTCACTTATAAACTCTTCCCCTCACGTACACCCCCGCTCCACCCGCTCATGCGCTTGCAACCCCTTTTCCTTCCACTTGGAGCGTTTCCAGTTTTTCTCACGCGCAGACTCTTTCCCTCTCGCGCTTGCTCTTCTCGAATCATCATCCCCATTTGCTCTCACACACACACACACACACACACACCCACACACACACACACTCTTCATGCAGCACACTAACATTCAACACTCTCCCTCTCGCTTTCGCACGCAAGCCACCTTTTGAACTACATGCGGCGCTAGCATCGTTTGACAGATGAAAGGGAGTTGTCAGCAATTCGCCTGCTAGCCAATTTAAGGTTTTTTTTCTCGTGTTTTGTTCGTTCTTTTTTCTCTCTTTTTCCTGCTTTTGTCTTCAACTCTCCTGAGGCAAACACACGTTCACATAAATAAGCTATAGTAACGCATGGAACGCATACACATAGTCGCACAAACGATGATCACACCTTACTTCTTGCGAGATCAAGCGAGGAACGAAAACGGCATCGTGATGAGATAAGGCGAGGGACGAACGAAATTACATAAACTTGCCATTGCGAGAAAAAAAAACACATAGACAGACACACACGAGGACACATAGATTTGAAATTAAAAATTAGACCCTTCCTTTACAACTCCAGAGGTGCTGATGATTCTCGTTCGTTCGAAGCAGGCATTGGAATTAACGTCCGTTTTAAAATATGGAGGTGGGTCCACGGTTGCTGTGCTCAGGTTGGAATGTCACAACGTATCGTCACCTTTGAAAGGCTGAGAAGCACTTGAACAATGTTTCTGTACCACGTAGTCCTTCCTCTGGCGCCGACGATCTACATCAATTCAACTGCAAGCTTGTAATGGTCCACAATGGAGCTCGTGCTGGCTTGGGGGGGTTGAGGTTTCCGTCTCCAAATGTACACCGTAGCGATGCGTCCATTTTATGCGGTACATCATGAACGATGCTGCCCCTCCCCTTCGACACACTACGATGAAGTACCGTTTATTCAATCAACGATCAAGAAAGCCCCTGAACACCGTCAACCTGCCGAGTCACACCACCGCTCCTTTGCACGGTGACGGGCGGTGGTCCCAATTGTGATCCTATTAGGCACATCGTGTGATGGCGTGCATGCGGTGGAGACAAATCTTCAGATCGTTTCGCACACTTCATACGCCGTCATCTTAAAAATAGGATTGCTCAACTGCGCCCTGCGTCTCGTTCTCTCTCCGTCCCTCTCACTCCTCAAAGCATCGACTTTGCTAAGGCAATGGGGCTAAGGGCATTCAAACAATACTAACTTGAGCGCGTTAAAGCACACACGAAAAACCAACACGGCACGTTTGGTAGTTTTGGAGAAGAAAAATGCTTCCCCTAACACCCACCATCTCACATACCATGGGTTTACAGGGAGCCTGCCAACTGTACTAAACGACGAGAAAGAGAGAAAAAGAGAGAAAGAGAGCTGGCAAGACGTGCTACGTGTGCGGAGAATCTTAAATTCCAACGGCAACACCCAGACGCGGCCGACTGTCGCAGTAGATCATACGGGGTAGGGGATCAGTCAGGATGAGGGTCTACGAATGATTCCAGCAGGATATTGCGGGCTCTTAGATGGGTCCACCACCCCCCCGAACGAGGAATGTAAATGCGATCAAACGAACGATCGCTAGAAACAGCAACGTTGGTTGGCAGAGAAGCGCTGGGTGGAACAGTTTTTCCCATCTTGATCCTCCTGCGGTTTGTACTTCCAGCTCTCACGCTATGCCAGCTAATCTCCCTTCGCTCGGGATAACTGTTGGCATCGTGGCGTCCTTTCGCTGACAGTCCTCGTCTCTCGTCTCGTCTCATCAGTCCAATGCATCTGTCTCCTTCTCTATCTCGCGATGCACACTCTGTCTCTTTCTTCCTCTTTATAGCGAAATTTTCCACCCATACTTCCTCTCTCTTTCACTCCCATTGCCAAAAGACATCCTGCGCTCTTTTTGCGAACGAGCTTCTCTGCACGGAGCACGATTTTGCCATCGCACACGCCCGTAATAGCGTCAACCGACGATCTGTCCCACGATCCGCTCCAGCAGGGGTTGTGGCCCAGAAAATGTGCTTCCGAAAAATGTTCGACAGTGTCACCAGTGACTTCTTGACGCTAGTTTTTCCTGTGTGTTTTTTGTGTGGATGACTTCTTTGCCTGCTGCAATAGGAAAGGGGCACCGAGAAGATTCAGGGGACAGAAAGACGTCACCCTGCAGTACCACTCACAGCGCAATAGAGTGGGGAGGGAAGGTGGGGGGCAGGTGGTAGAGAACCCACCTCAAGAACAAACTAAGTAGGACGCGGACGGAACTTTAGGAGAGAAAAGAAACAGAACCAGCCCTGAGGGATGCCCAGCTTCTCGGTGGCTTTGTGCATTACAGATTGTTTTTTTAATGGTGGAGGGGGTTTCTTTTTTAGTACACAAATCCACGGTCTCTTTTTTACACAATCACTAATCTAGACGACACATTGTGCACTTAGTACTTGCCAACATCGCACGTTTGGTTGCTAAACCGTTGATTTTTTTGTTTGTCATTTTTCCCCGAAGAAGTTGAACGAAACCATTTCTATTCGCTTGCTCATTCGAATGCCGTACCACGTTCGTCCTGGGACGACCCACTGTCGCCCTGCACCGTTTGTGTTTCATTGACTAACCACCATCTCTGGAAAATCTGCCAAAATCAAACGTGCCAGATGAAACGTGCCAAAGCTAGACCACGACCGCGCGACCACGACGTCGTTGGAGCACCACTCAAATGCTGCGGAGTACATACATCCACACACACACACACGCACGCATGTATGCACATAACCATGGGGCGAGTCACGCAGCGCATCGGCAAGGAGTTTTTTCCACCTTTTCCACTGAACGGTGCCCCACCCTGCGTTTCGCTGCACTGGCTACGGCACCACGGTTGGCCACTTCGACGAGGTGGCAACCCCTTTGTGCTAGGCGGTGGCCCATTTTCTAGCTGCAACGCTGCTTCTAATCCGCTGGATACGGCCGCCCAAGCGTATCGGTGATCCCGTATAGCAACGGCCCGTTTTGGGCTGTGCCCGACACCACAGCACCACGCAGCATCCCACGGAGGAGGGCGTCTATTAGTTTTAGTTTAAATTTGTTTTTCTTTTCGGGGCAATTTATGGTTCCTGTTTATTTTTTCTTCCTTTTGTACGGGTTTTTTTTTTGCACACTCTGGAAACTGCTACCAACCGATACTACGAGCAGGAAAGGTCCTTCTTCGTAGGCCTGCTTCACTCGACCACACTAACTCGGCACTCAGACGACTCTGGCACGGCGGAAAGGTTCACTGGCTCTCTTGTGCGAGTCTCGGGTCTTGGTCAGTAAAATGCTTCGCCCAAAATCTACGTACGTACGTTCTCACATCCACACACACTCACACCCGTGCAGTCCACCCATACACGCGTACCACTCGACTCGCACACAACGCCACCGCACACCGATCGACGCCGTCGAAGGATGCTGGAAAACGCTTCGCCTCACCGTCGCAAGCAAGCGTTCCCTTGCGCGACGGACGGACGGCACCGGGAAAAGGGGTCAGTTTTCAGTGCGTGTACACGGCACACCAGCGGCCCCGTATCGGCACACACTGGGAGCGGCTCCTTATCACACCAACACGGGCGCACGATGTTGCACACCGTGGCCGTGTTGTATGCGCCTCTCCCGTATGCGCGCATGTGCAACCTTTTGCTCCTTCGGTCGAGCATGGGGAACCATCCACCGCTGCCGTCCAGTTTGCTGTGCGTCTCCACTTCCGGAATGTCCATAGACGGCGGTCCGATCTTTTGAATGTTTCGTCTCTCTTTCCCTCATTCATTCTCGTTTTTCCTTTCTCTTCTCTCGTTTGTCTTTCTCGCTCTTTATGCTTTATGCCTTTTCTGTTTAGTTTCATTTCAGACTATTTTCTAGTTCCTTTTGTCCTTCTCATCCTCCGAGCAATGCTAAACAATTCCAGTACTTTCCATAAAACAAACCGGAAAAAGGGTAGCGGGGAAAACGATAATCGAGTAGCAGCATCCAGGAGCAAAGGAAGTTGTACTAAACCACAATTTTATGTGACTGGCAACCTTGTAAAGCTTTCCCGAGCGAGAGCTTTCAAAATATGCCGATCTCGAGATGCGGAAACCATAACAAAAAAACAATACAAAAATATTCCCTCTAATTTTTAAAATATTTAAAACGAGTAATTGTTTCACTCTTACAATATTTACTCTTACACTTGAAGGCCAGAAAACTTCACCTAAGGATGAAGCGTACACATGTCAGCATACTTCATTGCAAAAAGCCAGTAAAATTTAAATTCTTCTTTTACTTAAGAAAAAATAAACACAAAGGAAGACGCCTCGTCAACGAATGACGCCAAATTGCAATTGCTTGACAACTGAACAGAGTGCATTAAGTGTAAACATATGGTTACCATCAGAATCATTTTTTTCTTCTGAAGATTGTTTGCACCTGTGTTACACGCATGATACAGACGGTTAGCACAATTTGCACGCTGCCTAATGTTTGAAACCAAACTTTTAACTTCAGTCTCCAAGTGTTTGGTCATTGAAACTACAAACACACTTGCGGGACACACAAATTATTATGTTCACACCTTAGCACCTGCCGGGCGAAAAGTGAGACAAACATCTGTGGTACAATTTCGGACACTTTCGTGATGGACCACAAGCACAACGTGCGACTACACTTCACCTTTATTGTCAGCAAATAAACAGAATCTCTCTTTACACAATATAAAAATACACCTCATAGGTTCACTGGTAAACACAAATTGTAGTCGAAATAGAACACCATAGTTTGACCGCTGGTTTGTTCGATATTATCCTTGAGAAAAATAAAAACCCTGTACTAGAATGTTACACCACAGAATGTTGGTTTTGTTTCCCCGTTGCTAAGTGATGTAAAGACAGAAATGGGTCGTTTGAAAAAGGTTCGCCCCGGGGTAGAAGCATTCACAGGTTGAGGTAATTATTCAGTGATGCTTAAATATCGTGCCATTTCCTGCTTCTCATCTTTTCGCATGTATCTTTCTTTTAGTCTTGCTCAACTGTTGTTCTCTCATAAACGGCCATAGATTTTAACTTGTTTAACGGAACAGAACAAGGGAACGTGGGTGTAGTGGGATTTTGTACCGATCGGGGAGCTAATCGGACCTGGAAGATTCGTTTCGTGGGAAGTGCGGGTGTAGGACAGTTACTACTACTACTACTACTGCTACTACTACTGCTACTGCTTCTAGTTACTATTTCCCGTATCTTTGAATGTTTACATTATAATCACAACATGATTTGCTTGTAAAGTTATCTGTGCGCCTAACTGTTGTAGCGTGCTCAAAAGTGCTTTGAAAATGTGTGTCTAAAAAACCTACTCTATCAAAAGCTCTACCAAAACACTCCTAGGATAGAAGCATTACCGAATACGATTGTTGTGTTGTATGAATGTATATCTAGTTTCGACACTGTAATCCTACATCGAACAGTATTTCCCGACAGGTACCATGTTTTCCCGTTTAACGTTTCCCCATTCATGCATCGTTTAGTAAGAGAGTGGTCTTCCGTTTGAGCACCATTGTTTCACTCGTCATATTAACGACGTTATTTTAAGGATGGCGGTTTAACTTTAGTTGTGTTGTAAATGTAGCACTCCGGTTGTGATGGATTGTTGGTTCGAAGATTCATTTCACAGGCTGCTCACCACTTGTTAACTTTGTTACATACTCTAGCCTGGGTCTTGACCCTAGTCGTTATAAATTTTTTTTTCCACTTCGTATTTTATGCCAATTATAATTCGAGCTACGTGATTTTGCTATCGATCATCTCTTATCGGTCTTCAGTTTAGGCAGCTTGCTGCTGCTGCGCTTTCTGGATCCGTTGCTTACCACCCATATAATGGTATTCAATAAACCGTCCACCCTGAACACTTTGAACAGTAAAATTCGTGATGTGGCAGGCGAAGAGCAACATATTTCTCGGCTGTACTTTCCAAGCGAAGCGCATGAAGATCGTCGAATACAGACAGAGAGCTAAAATGGAAATCCCAGACCGTTACCAACATGCCGCAATATTTCCACCGGTATTGTGCCACTTACCGGTCGTCATAGTGCCAGAGATAATCTTCGGATCTTTCTGCAAATCACCGATTGCAGCAATAGGAATACCCCAGTTGGCTACCGGACCCCAGAAATGCGTGCTCATCAAATATTCTCGGAATTCCTTACTCTTCAGGTTGTTCAAAAACTTTCGACCTAGCGCTGCCATCGTGACTGTTCAAGGTGTTGATCCTGTAAGACGTGAAGCCAGTCAGCAAAAGCCTTCGAATGTGCACTAGATTCTCTTTAATAAAACAGCACAAAAAGTGCCAATAGAAACGAAAGCATCTGTTGCGTAATCGCCAAACCTCGGCTAGATTGATTAATGCTTACCTCCGCAGGCTGCCACTGGTATTCGAATGATGACGATTGAAATGACCACGACGATTCAAGGTCTCAGAGTTTGCGAATCCCTATGCGGAGTGGTGTTTCCGTTTACACGCCGGACCTATTTTTATCTGTAGCACCGCAGTAATATTTGCATTGAGCACACACCGCTCGAGGTCAAATGATAAAAACAAATATCAACAACCCATTAAAAAACGAACACGACGGTCAATAAAGTTACGCCGAGCGACCGTACCACCACACTGGGGTGACTTTATTTATAATCTCGAGTCAAATTTGACACGAAAGGTTGTTTGAAAAAATATATGCCAAATGTCATTCGGATACCGTTCATATTTCTATACATCTTGGTTGGCTGTATTCACACAAGATGTTGAAATATTTCATTGACACATTTCACATTCAAATTAATTTACGGTTGCAGGTCAGTTCTATTGCAGGACGGTTCAAAATAAATATTGTGCGATGTAAATATTCGCAGTCTTGTGACTGCAGTCTTTGAAGAGCATGACTGCATGAGTGCAGTGTTTGAAGTGTAATGCACTCCGTTAAATGTTCAAAACTCTTTTTTCTTTCGCAATGCCTGTGGTTTTAAATAACTGAACATCTATGTGAATATACATAGAAGATGAGTCGTTCCAACTCAGTTGTGCACATGTTGAATGATTCTTATGACTTTGGTTTGAGTATCGCACTTCAAATGGCGTCAGTTGCTCTTGGCCATTAAAACCGCAAAGCTTTATGTTGTTTGCCAACCAATTGAGGTGATAATCCTAAATCCATTACTGTGCAGTCGAGCGGGAGTAAATGGAAAAAATGTATGATAAAAGTGCTTCATACATTTCACTCAATGCACTACGAAAATTAAGTGCCGTCAATAAAGTATTAAATGCATACAACGATAGCGTAAGAATCCACTTTACACCGACAGTATCAATTGAAAATGCGCCGGGAGTTCTCAAATCAATGCCCTTTCCGTTGTTTCCTATTTTAAATACTTTCTGTCGACATTTAAGCTTATTCTTTCTTCCAATTTTGAGGCGTGTCAGTAGAATTGTAATGAATGTGATTTTAGTATTCGGTCCTACTTAGTAAGATCCACATGCTCCCTGAAGGGTGGGTCGTTTCCCCCGTCTCATTTGTTTCCATCTGTTGCCCCTAGAAGCGAGTGCACAAGCCAAATCCTGGTGGATGGGCGCTATTGATAACTCGCTGGTACCGTGTCCGGTTCAATTACCACCTCGAGACCATTTCACTTCTGTTTGCACGCGAGATACGTTTCGATCACATCGACCCAACAGGAATACACAGCAACAAATACAACAACAAGTGTCTGCTTGAACGTTGTTGCAGCGCGGCACAGACTTACTTACATAAATTTTGAATTAATCTCATTAAAAAGTGATGCTATGCTAATTGCACCTCGGACGCAGTGGGCTGCTCTGGTTCATCCAGCCTCAGACGGTCAGGCTAAAAACGCTAACGATGGAGTCCCTCTTCCGATCGCGTACGACGTGTGCCCCTGAACGCGAGAAAGAGATAATGAGCCTCTCCGTTCAGTTCGCTCGCATTCGAAGCTGATCGAAATCCATGGCAGCGATCGCATAAGCCGCTGATGAGCATAATTGCTGCCGATGACTGATCGCTTGCGTGCATGCATGCACTTGCACTTGCACCGGATCGTAATGGACGGGACGGAGCGGGCGGAACTGCGAACTAGATCAGTTGGTGATTGGGACAGTGACCGCCACATGGGGCCAATGACGGGCGTGTGCCCTCGACGGTAGCTACTGTCGCCAGTGATTAGCATTCCGGATCGAGATCGCTCGCCGAGGAGCGTTACAGTGGTGCTCGAAACACGTCAGACGCTCCAGGAGCCATTTCAAGTAAAGTGTTTTGCTTATCACCTATATCTGCATGTAGCTAATCTTTTCAATCCGATAAAAGAAAAATGAAACAGATGATGATTAACGCCACAAAGTGTAGAAACGATCGAACTCTCGTCGAATGTTTTGTTCAGAACTGTACGCGATCGCAACTATCCCTAAGGTGACTGCACGCCCTCCGGATGAAAGTTTAGCTCGCTCTCGGCTGAAGCGAGGCCACTTTCACCGATCGGTTGATGATCCCGTTGGTAAAGGGCAGCGCATCCGGGTCCTGCGCCCGGAAGATGCGCAGCAAGAAACGCGGCCCCTAGTTTGGCCGTCTGCAGAACGTTCTATCTCACCTTTCCACAATGACCACTTTCGCCAGGCGAGCGATTCTTCACTCATCCGTTCGTAAATGACGCACGCATTACCTAACGCTCAAATCGTATTGATTTTCCTACCTTCCAATCGGACGCATACGCACAGCCAAACACACCCGTTCCATCTCAACTGCTCGAGGGGGAAAACGGCAAAACGGCGCTGGCAAAATGGCTGGCTAAATTCATAATCGCATCTGCCGCTGACGAGGGGTCATAAATTTTTGAATGCGCTCCTCTAAGTAAATAATTAACCCATCATCCGCCGTAACCGAAGACGCCTGGAATGCTTTACGATTGCGCTCGACCTCCAGCAGACTTGGCCACACATGGCGTGGGCGATCCTATTCCCGAACCGGCCGAGTCCAGGGCAGTTCGGCTTTGAAGCATCGCCGTTGCCCGGGAGACGATAACAAACTGGGCGATGTTTTTCTTCGCCGAAACTCTGTCTTTTCGTGTTCATGCCAACATCAACAGCGCGATAGTGTCCAGTTCATCTTATCCTGGCCCGTCGGAGAATGATAGACGAGATCTGTGTAGCAAAGCTACCACAGCTTTGGCCAAAAATTGAGGTCTTCCGGGGAAGGCATGCTGACGTCCATGATTTGCGCATGATGTACACTTCGTCGGGCTTTGAAATTGACGCAAGGCATTCCGTGTGCATGTTTACGCCAAGAGCGAAAGATAAGTGCCAGTCCGGACGGATTATATTTCAATCTTTCCAACAAGACCATGAAACAGGATAAATAAACGCTTCTATTGATTGCAAAACTGGGTTGCCCATGATTTGATCCAATTTGTTAGCACCAATAAACACCTTCATTTTTGATTCAAGATCTAAGAGCTTCGGTTGAAGCGTTAAACATTGCGGTTCAATAGATTTAACGAAATGCACAGGGAACACATTTTCTTAGTTGATTTTTCTAGTAAATTTAAGATGTTTATTTTAAGCTATTTAGTTTGCAGCAGAGCGATGCTTGGAATCAATTAAAAGAAAGACAAGAAGAAGGGCCATGGGTTGGTGGAAATCGATGATCGATAACGTAAAGGGGGGAGGTTTTCTCCCGGATGGATAGTTATAACTTCCGTTGGAAGAAGCATGTGCTTTTTGTTGCTGTTGTTGAAGGTTGAAGTATTCATCATTTATTATTTCCATGCTTTAGACAATTTATGGGTATGAATAAAGACACATGATCCAGCAGAATCGGACTGTAAGGGGGTGCATCCGGGCGAAGAGAGCTGCGGCTGAAGCTCGAGTTCATTGATGACGGTTTTCCACACGACCAGCAAACATAAACACGCACACACTGCCACCTGCAAAACCTGAATGAGCGTCGGGCGGTGGCGTTTTCATTAGCGTACGCGTACGGAGAAAAACGCTGGTATCGATAGTGAAAAGCGTAAGTATCGGAACGCGTCTCCGGGTGGCTCCCAAGGAGGCGGGTCGGCCAAGACGAAGGGGCAATTAGATCAAGAAAGTGATACACTGCAGCGGCCGGGATCTAATCGACACCCAGCCGTGGCCAGTGACCTGGAAAAGCCAGGAGCCTTGGGGCGCGCGCTGGGGGTCCGTATAAAAGCGGTGGCCTTGGACAGCACCGGTCACAGTCCATCAATCAACGGCCCAGCGTACGGTTCCGAAACGGTGAACGGTTCCACTGCCACACTCCAGCTCCTGCCAGCGCGCCTGCCAGCTCGTGTCAACCGGCTCCGTGTGTTTCAAGGGTCAAGTCAAAGGTCAGTGGCAGAGTTTCGCCGGGTTCGGGAGCGTGTGCGTGCGAGGGTGTTCGTGTTCGGAGTCATGTCGTCGGGAAGTCGAGTGGTGAACAGGGCCATCGGGGTCCTCTTGCTGATGGCGCTGGTGTGCGGAGTGGCGGCAGGAGAGCCCGAGCCGGGCACATCGTCGGGATCCGCCAGTCCGACCAAACTCGACGACTACGTGCTCAACACGCAGTCCGAGTGCTACAAATCGAAGCGCATACTGTCCTGCTTCAAGTACCGGTTCTCGCGCTACCTGTGGTCGTTCTCGACGGGCCGCATGAATTGGTTCGCCACCGAGAACAGTGCGGTGGACAGCACGAGCGGACTGAAGCTGGTGCGGCTGAGCGAACCCAAGGAGGACGACGTGTTCCCTGAGGCGAGACAGATGAGCCGTAAGTCGGGCCGCTCCTCCGCAAGGTTAATGTCTGGCAGCAACGGTGACACTCACTCCTTGACTCCTTCTCCACAGCGTACGACAGCGAGTTGGTGAAGGGTGCCAAGTTCCTGCAGCGCTCGCTCAACACCTTCATCGCCAGCCACGGGGTGCAGGTGGGGATGGGCGCCGAGAGTGGCGCCCGCTTCCTGGCGGACGAGGACTTTGAGGCACGCGGCAAGAAGCAGAAGCAGCGAAAGTGGAGCCTCATCCTCCCGCTGGCCGTGATGCTGAAGCTGGTCCACCTGAAGCTGCTCCTCAAGCCGATCCTGCTCGGCGTCGGCCTAATCCAGATTCTGCTGATAGCGGGCGGTCTGCTCATCTTCCACTTCTTCCGCAACACCAACATCTGCAAGATCCAGCCGCACGTCATCCACGCGCACTCGCACATCTCGAGCGAGTCCAGCCCGGGTAAGTCACAGCCAGGTTCCCTCCCAATCCGTGGCAATCCATTAATCTCGACATCCGTCTCGTTTACCACTCCTCCGCAGAACTGTCCTACGCAGCCTACGGCGCCTACCCGTCCTACTCGGCCTCGCCGTACAACGCGTACAACAAGGATTGGGCCAGCAACCGGGCGTACAGCGGCTACAGCTTTCTCGATGCCATTGATAATCATAAAATCTAGACTAGCGCAGGGTTAGAATGAAGAAGCCCCGCCCGATCCGCCCCGCGTGACTGATGATGGACCTGCCCGGAGCATCCCGAAGGCATCACTTCATAACCCCATCAATCTGTCCACTCTAGTCTTGCGTCTCCCTTCCGCTCCGACTCTCTGTCCTTCCGTCCGTAGCCTTATTTTCACTCCTTTTTCTTTCTCCTATCGTCCCATGCTGGGAAAGGTCGTTTCCTTCCGCATAGAAACTGCCATTGACTATTGACCTATGCAAGCACTTTTCCTGTCGATGTCAAACTCAATTCGGTGGGTCATTTTTCCTCCCCTGTACGGCTCCTCTATCAGTACTTCCTTTCTGCAACTTTGCCTCCATCTTTCTCTGGTCTTTGCCTTCGCTCACTTTATAGCACGCAGTTGCAATCACAATACGTCATCTCCAATGAATCCTCCTCAAAGTATCGCTCTGGCAAAGGACATCAGGCCGCGACACCTTCCCCACCAAAGTATCACCAGGCGCGGTGGGGCCAGCGATTAGCAAGACTCTTTTATTTATATATTTATTTATTTATTGCCTTATTTATTTATCGATTTTTTTGTTTGGCTGCGGACCCGGTGGAGCGTGCCGTACGCAGCCGGCTGCAGCCGGAAACAAATTTTGCGTAGCTTTGTAAGACCTGCCCTCTCCCCCAGCTCTACCCATTACCCCTGTACCCTACCGCCAGCACGGGAAAGTTTTCCCATCGCCGAACAAACGGAATGGTGAATAAATCGTGTAAAAGAACTTACGAATCTGACAGGGTTTGGTATTTTACTGGGTCTACGGCGTGATTCTTGTCTCTCTCTGTCTTTCTCTCTATCTCTCTCTCTCTCCCTATCTCTCTCTCCTTCACTCTCTCCTTTCTGTCCACGTTCTCGTCCGACAGTTCAGGGTTCAGTTACGGCAGATACATGGTTAAATTTTATTGATTCGAACACTTTTCAGCAGCCAGATCCTATGCGTGAACCCAATTGCTGTCGGTTCTTGTTACGGACGGAACGCCTTTGTCAGGGTGGCCCCAACAGAGCCCCCCGTTGTTCCGTGAGCGAGAAACATTGATTGAGGAATGGCTCCTAAGGCTTGCATAATCTTTGGGCGATTGTGTATATTTACTTTGGTATGTTCCTTCGTTTTTCTTACTCCTGATTATTAGGCCTTCCGAAATGCCCCCAACGATAACGTTGTGAGATTTAATGTTCAACCCAAGAAGAGTTTATCATTTACTCTTCTCTAGAAAAATTAAAAAATAAATAAATAAACCATACCATTATTAATAAACCATTACATTATGATTATCTTTGATAATTAGTGATACTAAATGATTAGTGAACTAGTTGTTTATTGGAAAACTATAAATATTCATTGATTTACTTAGAAAGAGTCTATAGAAACACAGTTTCGTTTACCCAGCAAAATTTTGTCAAGGTTCATTTGGATTGATGGTGCTTGAAACAGGTAGGAACAGTTCCTATCAAATTGTCCTAATTGCACACCGATGCCCCAGGACGGCTTCGCTCAATAGACCCTCGTCAAATGAGTCGACTAATGGAGAACTTTTTTGTTTCGTCATCCAAATTTGCGATAGTTGATCCTACTTACGCTCGTGGCGTTCACCGTTGGCATTTTTCGTGCCACGATTATCGCTTCTGTTTCGGAGACGACAGCCAACCGCGCCCTGCCCTTCTACCCGCCCTCGGAAAAGATCTTGAATGTTTTGGGGTTTCCGTTGGTTTGTCGAACCGAGAAAAGGGCCGGAAATGCTCCGAGCGCGTGTTTATGGTTAGCGAGAGAAAAAGGGAGCACGGTGGTAGGAATGATGAATGTCCAAGCTGGCCATAATAATTTCACCCGTGGCAGGCTTCACTTTGTTCCGTGACGCCGTCGTCAAAGTACCTCAGGTGGAAAGTTATGGGTCACTGTGGATTATGGGCGATGAATATGGATGCGTTTACCTAATCAAGTCGTGCTTCCAGCCTGGGGCATTAAAGCCCATGCATGTTCTCCAGTGAGCATGAAGGGCCGAAACGTTCCAGATGTGGCCGGATAATGGACCGATACGTGCATGCTTCGAAGGTGGTTCGCAAAGTGCTTTCTTTGGTAGCGTTGATTGATCAAAATGTCCGGTGTAACTGGCGGGGTATTTCCAGCCGTACACGATATTTCCCAGCGATTGTGGGTGTGCCCCGATGATGGAAATAGTTCAGCGGAGTCAAGAATCCGTGAGAAAGGAGAATTAATTAGGTGCTGCATGAAGGGCGTGTCCAGTGCCGTAGTAGAAATTGTTGTTTCCGTGAAATGCTACAAACGATTTTATAGAACTGAGTGTGCAAAACAAATATACTGGTACCCTTTCTAGTGACTTTATAAAAAAGAAATAGACGTTTGCACGTTTAATAGCGCTTCATTATTTCACTGACATTTAATCTATTTTTCAAACTGCCAAGCTTTTGATTGATTGCGATGTTTTTACATTTAGATACATTTTATAACAACATAATTCATTCCAGCAGCATCGAATCAAGAAGATAGATCTTTTAATATGAAACTATTTGCGGAGTCAGTTCCATAAAACAAAAGTGTAAGATAGTTCCAAAACAGATGTTGCTGCGGGGAAGTTTCCGTGAGCCCCAGGCCACTTCAAAGCAAATTTTGGTCTCTCGAAAAAAAAAAAGGTTAAAATAAAGCACAGCTTCCCGAGGGTCGCCTGCATGGGGAGTTGTTGGAAAGGTCGTGTGGAACTTTGGATGTCATACCCTGCTAAACTATGCACGCTTGTGTCCAACAGCTCCGTCCGGCTTTGATCAATGGTAGGCTTATCAAAAATGCAAACGAAACATACACGGGGAGACTCGACGAGTCGGAGCACGAGTAATGATGCTTTAACTTTGTCACCAGATCTGCCCGTTTTTCCGAGCTGCCACGTGCGTTCACTACGTATAAGATATTAATCCTTCGAGACATCCGCGCGTAAGCAAACATTACAAAATCATCCACAACCGCACGCTCCCCCCGGGAGGTTAGCAGAGGTTTATGTTTCAAAGTAGAAGAGATGAAGCGTTGAATGAAGCCGGAAAGGGAAGTGTGTCTGGTATAGCGGAGTGACAAACAAAATCAGAAAAGCCCAACCCTGATGCCGCCTGGACCCGAGCACAAAAGACAGAACACGCGACGTGGTTTAAGGCTTGATGATTAACGAACGACCTCGGGTGAATGTAGTACGCTGCCGTCCACGTTGTCACCCGTTCCCTCCGGCTGCTTCCGAACAAGGATCACAAGTCCAAGTTGTTAATCTAACAACAACCGAGTTTGGTTTGGCTCGCAAGAAAACGAACAAGACGACGACAACGCACGCGATCTCACTCGGGAGCATCACTCAGGAAGCCCTTCAATCAGCCACTTCCCCGTCAAGGTTAGGCGCTCTGGATCGTGCCAGTAAACGGGTTGAATCACGGACCGAGCGGAATGCAATCCGTGAACCAAACGCCAGACAGACCAAGAAGGAAGACCATGGGGCGGGAAATCACACCGATCGCAACTGCTTCTGGCGTTCTGCGCACGGCGAAAGCGCAGCCCAAAATAGAAACGTTCGAACTCGGCAGAAATACCATGCCAGTTTCGGTAGCTGGTGCTAGCCTGCTCGCTTCGGGTCTGCAAGTATAGTCTTCCGCCGTGCCAACGCCGAACGGTGCCAGTTGCGTTCCGACCGTCGACCGAACCGGACTTTCCTGGAGCAAAGGGAAAAATCGATTGTGACGCTTCGGCTGGCTAGCCATTTCACGATTGTTCGCCTCCGATTCGTCTCGTCAGCTGTCAGACGCGTGTGTGCCAGGATTTTGTGCCGCCGGAAGCATGCGGTGGAACTGCACCGACCAAGCACCAGGCGGCTCCATCAGGCACGTGCTGCCGTCCAATGGGTCGAGGCGGAGGGGGTCGCTTCGGTGGATCAGGTGTCATCATCGGTGTCAATTTGGTCTTCCGGTGGCGTCACGCTAAATGAGGTATCCCTCGGGGGAGTGCTTTCCAACGTGACCGTGCTGCCAGCCGGGTAAACCGTGAGGATAATGATGGATTGCTGCTTGACGCTGGAAGCATTAAGTTCACCTTCGTGTTGCAATCAAATGCCTTGTGATAAATCGTTCGGTGTGAATGTTTCCACGATTTAGTGGAAAATGTAAAGCCATCCGTGGTGCACCGTGCCCCTCTGTACAATCGAAAAGTAAATCGAGCACAGTGAAACAAGCGGTAAAGAGGAAAAAATGATCTCCTGTTGTGCCCTGCTTCCTGGTGGTGCTGTGCAGTGCAGTGATTGATGTGTTGTCTGTGTGCCGTGCTGTGCTTCTCACGTTCCACTGCTGTCGACCGGCCTCCGGTGGTTTGCTGATAGTGTAGGAATTTTCTTCGTAATTTGAAAAGTTTGCCCATCCACCGAACAGCAGCGCGTGGGCGCTACGTGCAACAATGAGAAGTGCTGTGGAACTCGCTACGTCCTGTTTGCTTCCGCTGCAACCGGAGAAATTGTGGGCGAAAATCGGTGTTTAGTTTTACGGTACGTTCGTGTGGGCACGTGTGGTCGTACGGAAGTTGACTTAGGAAATATGATTTGATTTTTATTGTTTTTACTTTCATCAACGTTTGATAAAGCAATGTATTCTATCGTCCACGACCTTCCTTCGCTTAGTTCCTCCAAGTGTTTGCTCGGACGTTATTGATGATGAAAAAAACGTGCAGGAGAAACGGTTAATGGTGAATGTTGTGGAGTTCGCGAGATATCAAACCACACGCTTTGTAAATTTGAACCATCAACATTGAACAAACTAGTGAGAGACTTACAATTCGGGAGATTTCGGCGCGCATTTTCTTGGAAACGTGAGCAGGCAGTTTTCTCGCCTCCAGCACGGTTTCTTCACTGACGCCCTTGTTTATCGATGAAATAAATTGTCAGCAACGCTTGTCGTCCGCTCCGTTATCTGCGTTCAAACTTAAATCCCAGCACGGCGACAACGGAGTGTCACCATGACTGGAAGGTATTTATCTTGTCCGCTCGAGTGAGAGTTTATGCTCCGGGAGGGTTTTTCTTCCGGCAAGTGTTGAAAAATGTCACTCGAGCAAAAGCAGCTGCACAGATTCGCTCGTGTGTTGGTGCCGTGACGAATTTAGACGAATTTGTTCGGAGGTTTTATTTATTTTTTTGTCTCCCACATTCTGCGTCACCAGGGGAAAATTACTTTGGAGTTTACTGGCATTCGTCAGGCAAGGTGCAAAAAGATAAGGTTGATCTGTGAAGTATTTATTCGCAACCTATAAACTTGTGCTGCTTTTTCCCGCAACTTTGCAGAACGGTGAACAGAAATTCAATTATTACTTTCGAATTTATGGCAGCATTCTTCCCACATCCGCTGCCATACATCACACGGTCCCATCATCGACCGGGTTCCATCTGGGATTTTGATATCTGCCAACGTGTCCATCACCCCAGATGTGCTCCGCGGAGAGGAGGAGAACGGAAGCGCTGGAAAGCGAAAGCCAAGGCCGGTACCATCCCCCGATTGTAGCGTTGGCTTGCGACAGAAACAGAAGCCGGTGGGAGGAAAAAGTTGCGAAAGTAATAAATTCTGTGCCCAAAAGTGAAACGAGATTGCTTTTTGTCGCCGTACACTCGGGGCGCGCCTGACGGCCAGAACAACTGTCCCCTAGTCCTGGAAGGGCGTGAGGATGAGCGTGTGCTGCTGTGTTTGCGTACGTTGTTTCCGCAGCTTGTTGTTCCGTCGTTTCATGAATCGACCAAACGACGGTGGAGCATGATATAATTTGCTAAATGTAGATTGATGAAGAAGCTTACTGAAGTTAGCGGTTAGCGGTAGCGGTTTGTGGAAGGGAGGTGGGGGGGGGGCAAGATAGACGGCCTGTCTAGAGCTGCAAGCGGGGGTTTAAAGTACAGCGATGGAGGCAAATTTAATTAAGTGATTTGTTTTTCTTCCGACCTGGCGACATCCGGCTCGAAAGAGGACGAATGATTGAACGGGGCGAGGCCCTTGAAATCCTAAAAACTACCGAGTACCAACTGGGAAAATACCACTGGCCTCAACGCAATCTAGTCTTGCCTTATTAGTTTACGGTTAAGCAGGAAGGACGAAGGGATTAGATGTTAAAATAATATAGGTTCGTTTCTATGGCTGTTAAGCTTGTGAAAACTTCAGAAGGATTTTACTTGTTGCACTGAACAACTCTTGGGAAACTTTTTTGCAGACGACAAACGAAAGGGAAAAAACTATGCTGCATTCTAATATGAAAGCATACGCTCTCACCGTTAGCAAACTCAGGCATGTCTAAAATTGAATTAAATTTGTTTGTACCAACACCCTAGCAATTTAATTCTGTAAGGCAAGCAAGTTTTTTCGGTGTTCTACGTCACCCCACAACTTACTCCGCCACGAACACCGTTGCCCTTTTATTCACCCACCCAAACAAGTTCGAGTGCTGTGCATGAGCTAGTGGACAGTTTTATCCATTCATAATGTTCCGATGTTGTGGCCAAAAACTTTCTTTAAACAATTGTCGGGTGAAACATGCAGTTTTACTCGAATACGAGAGTGGATGGGAAACAAAATGAACATACGAACAATATAAATGTCATTATGATTGAGTGTTTGCGATAAAGTTGTTTGCAAATTCATTCGAGTTTTTGCTGAAAACCTTCTGCCATGCATTGGAGCATGAAAGCCAAAGTTAGTGTGGTTTTATTCACGAAACATAACGGCACGAAGTTGAAACTACATTCCGCGGAAACTAAAATGTCCCTGAATCGGGTGTTTCACATTATTACTTTCTCGATTGTGCAAGTTTTATCTGAAACGACTTTGGTAAAAACCCTGCACTATAGTGCTAGTTTGAAAGCAATTGTTCAGGCAAAAATAAAAGATTCGAAATTTACAACCCGCTGTCAACAAAACATGCCAAATACCTTCCTGTGCACGCGTGGCGTAATGATTACGCATTTGTATCGGTAAACATAATTTGCCCGACGCCGTTATCCATGAAAAACATCGGCCGGCAGAATTTTCGGAAGGACATGTCCCTTTTTATTTACTCTAGTCTTCCAAACGTACGCATAAATGGTAAACTGTGAACGATGGGAAATTTTATTCTCTGCCAGTTTATTGAAGGGCAGCGGTTCTACGAAGGAATCGTTCCACAGTGTGACACGAACCAGTCGGTTTTGGTTATGTTGCTGTGGATAACTTTACGACTTAATATGAGGCACAGTTGTGCCCAGTCAATATAAACAATTTGAAAGGCGACCATGGCTTTGTGCGACAGGGAAAAGGTAGCTAGCTCGACGAAGAGCTCTTTGCAGAATCAATATTTCGTAATTTTTTTGTTATTGTGCTGAACGTTTCAATTTATCCTCGATCCATTTGGTCGATTTTCAGTTTGCGTAGAATTTTTCCCCAGAAAATATCCACTTGCAAGGATTGGGTATAAATATTCTATAGAGGAACAACTCAATAAATTTATCTTTAACTTTTCAAAATTGGGTTGGTATTACCATGATATTTTTTATGGAATGCTCTGAAGAATTGTCACTTGAATTTCAAAGAAACAAAGATTGCAAATTTTGTTGTTGTTGAAGAAGAAAAGAAAAAAAAAGTTCATAGCATATCGATATTGTGAGAAAGTACATGAGTTTTCTAAGGCGTGAGAAAGTACATGAGTTTTCTAAGGCGACCGAGTTTTGAGGTTTGATTTAAATTGTACAAAAACTTATCAACTATGCATCTTGAACAATTTGATCTTCGTGTTCATCATACGAATCTTGTTAGTAGATGAGCTTGGCATAAGTAAAAAACAACAAAGGATCGTAAGAAAAATGATATCGTCTTATCTTGTGGACAACGTTTTGCTTACGTTGACAGACTCGATGAAATGTGCTGCACTTCTGACGCCTTCTTGCCGTGATTTGAAGTGAAATAGGGCCCGTGGGTGTTGTTCTTTTATACTTTTACCAACGAAACGTACCAAAGGGAAACACAAAACCAGCACTGATGTGTGCCTCTGTGCGCTGCGGTCTGAAACGGAGAGCCCTTGCGCCATGTTTCGCCTCTCCCGGAAAAACACTCAGTTACTGCACGGGCCATTTAATAGATCCAGCCAAGTATGAAATCTTACGAGCGTTGCTGAGGTCTATACAAAAAATCCCCATCTTATCCGCAAATTCCACTCAATCTGCTGGCCGTTTTATGAGGTGTTGGCTTCCGGTTAATCAAAGATTGGCCCATTAGCACTTGGTGGGAGTGAAAGCGAATTCCGCAGCTCATAGCAACACGAGAAAATGACTCTGGTGTTCCTTGACGATCGTAAAAGGATATTTTTTATGGAATACTCTGAAGAATTGCAACTTGAATTTCAAAGAAACAAAAATTAGAAGTAGAAGAAAGTGTTTTTGAACCGCAAGATGGTGGAAGCAAAAGGCGATCTTTCTGTAGCCAACGAAGAGCAAATCGGTTCTCGAATTATGATTACCTCAACAAAATCAGCGAAGAGTCCATAAAATGCTTTCCGGTGCAGTGACCTGCCGTTCCCAGTCTTCCTACCAGCTGACCGAAACCCAACCGAAACGCCTAAGTCGCCGCCGACTCACCGAATCGCCAACGCATAACGTCAACTCCTAAATAGCGGCAACCGGACGAGCACCGATACGATTGCAGCCACAATCCGACGATCGCTTATGACCACTGGGGCGCACACCAACGTATTTGAACACTGTCAGCAGAATGTGCCACCCCGTGAATGAGCCACCGAAACTGACCTACTTCTACGCCAAGCTGACCAACTCACCGTGCAAAACGACACCTCACTAGCGATCGGGGAATCAGCCGTCGCGAGAACTGACCTGCTTCACTGCCGATGGGGCGACATCGATAATAAAACCAACGCAGCATGGAAAACCACCGGACGATCGTTCAATATCATCGATGATTGAAAATGAGAACAGTTTGGACTTAAATCGTAAACATCCGCTCAGGATGAAAAACAATCGAACGCGCACCCGACAAAGCTAATGACCGAAAAGCGATCACGATCGAAAGCGAGTTGCGAAAACAAGTGTCGCAAACCAACAGGAGTGAACGAGATCAATCGTGAATCGGCCCGGGGAAAAGGCGCCTGACAACGAAGCAGCGATCAATGCGAGAACGGCACAGCGACAGCAGAGGCGAGGGAATGGTCAGGCTGTAGGGAGAGGGCGGCACAAACTAACCTAGATTAATTTAGTTATAAATATTACTTGGTTGTAATAAACCAGGTGTGATCTGTTTGCTACACTCAAAGGAACAACATCGTGTCCGTGTTTTCTTCGAGTCGTCCGTCCTGGGAAGAGCCGTCCGCTGACAATTATCCGCCATCGACAGGATAGAATCGTGTTTGGCCACGATAAGGAAGCCATTTCTGACAAGGTGACAGTAGGTATTAACTCTAATTCTAGGAACTGAGGCCGTCAGCCAAAGGGCGGTAACTTCACCGGTCTCTAGACCCACGGTATAATAGGAAATCGTACACGAATGCCAATCAGGTTCTCAGCAATGTGGTTGAAAAAGGAAAATGTTGACGAAACTAAGAAACCTTTCTTTCATGTTTGCACAGCTCTATGCATAAAAGCTAAAGAATGTTGAGTTGAAGCACAGAAAACCCGTGGGAGCTTTTTTTACTTACACCTTCATCTCCATTTTTGCAGGAATACTGTCAGCATCATATCCTTGTATAACCTGTCTTCACAATGTCGAACTAAAATTATGAAATCGATACATTAAAACTGTTTGGGCTCTCTAGCATACCCTAATGATGTAGAAAATAATCGTCCAACAATGTGTTGCCAATCATTGTTCCATATTGTTTGTATTCATCCTTTACCAATAAGCTACGAAGCTCTGAAACAAAATGCCACATGGACTGATAAAGCTGCAGAACTGTTTCGTCCCGTACATCCTATTGCCGTTTTAATCGGGAGCTAACGACCGGCAACCCGGTTCAGTGCCAACGGTATTAGATATAGTAGTTGGTACGTGCTGCAGCACCAGTACGACCATTCGACCATTGCACCAACACCGGCACTTCACGAGCGTAGAAGCATTGGTTGCCAACAGCTTTCTGCAGTATCTAGCTCACGTACTCGAATAAATCACTGCCAAGACTCTATCTTAAAGTCAGTTCAATTTAATCCACAATATCGATATGAGAAATGGTGTCATTTTGGGCGCTTCTTTGTGCTCCCCAAGCGATTTACCTTTGCAAAGTGGAAAGCAATCCTTTTGCCTTTCTGTCGAAAAGCACCATAGGGAGGGATTTGTACAGGAACACAAAAAAGACGTACGATACGTGAACTCCGAAACACCTCGTTAGTGAAAGTTATCTGCTTCTATGTGGTCGGCATTGAAAGCGGTGTATTGCCAAATGGCTTTCTTACTCTTTGGCCGCCGTAGTAAGTAAGCCGAGCAATGTGATGCCCTTGTGTTGGATAAAGTGCAAGAGGTTATGAGTTCTGAAGTCTTGAAATTGAACATAAAATCCAGCTTTACATTGATTACATATGGCTTCCAAAATTCCCTGGAATAGTAACAACGAACATAGGATTTTATGCAAGGCTTATTTGCATGTGATTGAGTTACTAACACAATGTACACACCTCGCTTACGTTGCATGTGGTTTGCCTTTGAGTGATTAGCCAATTTAGTACGAATTTGTGAATAAAAGCTTTCGGTCGCTTTTCATTACTTTTCCCCTTAATTGATATCGTGTAAACATTGGCAGCTTAGCACATTGTTCACCATTTTACATAACATGTTTCTTCATTTATCGAAGCGTTAGAAATATTTACACTGCGCTCTGCTATTTGAAAACCGGAAACTCTTCAGCCCAGCTTTGGTTTCGTCGTAAACCACTGATGCTTTGCAGTTTACAGTTATTACCATCATTACACAACCTGGATCTGTCGTGGTGCATTTCAAGTGTAAAATACACACTTATCGATGTACTGAACGGAGAAGCAAAATTTGCGAACGATAATTCAATTGATTTAGCGAATGGGGTATTATTGATTCGGCTTTATCGTAACTCAGTCTAATCAAGCGTTGCGGGCCATTCGAGAATGATGCTATTTGCGCTCACCACAAGTGGTATCCGTCATTCTTCATTTGAAACACAATCGTATTTGAGTTCATTCTGCATTTATCAATTTTCGTGTATGTTGGTTCCCTCGTATGCTTTCCCTGGAGGGAAAACCCAATAAATAAATGCAAATTTCATACAGCCCGCATTCGATGTGTTTTGAGTAATTCAGTAATGTTAAAAAAAAAAAACTGATGTGAATTGCCTAGCTTCGTGGGGTTTCTGATTGAAATGGTTTAAATCGAAGAGCTCCGTCGAGTATTAAAGCGCGCTTTAGCTTTATAATTCGAGTGGTTTTATTCTCCTCTCTTTTATGATAAACAAATGTAGTCTAAAACAGCCTTGCTAATCCAATGTCTGATAATCAGCTTAGCTGATTGTATTTCACCGTTGCTTGCTTAAATCTAATGTTACATTCAGTTTGCGTGATTTTCAATGTAAACCACAATATAAATTACGTGTGCGTTGTGATCAATAATTTCTCATGTTGTGAAATTCCTATTCCCCCATAACAGAATCCGTGTGGGATGAGATTATTGAATATCCGACACCTCTGCAGTCCATAAATTGGTGGTTTATTGCTGGGGTTAGCTTGCAAAGTTAAACCCCCAATTAGTTTAGTAAATTTGTCGCTGAATACCTCAGTTGAAGAGGGTTTGGTAACAGAGCGCGCATGATTGACGAGTATTCGTTTTTTGTCATTCCAGAGTGACATTTTCTGTAAAAAAACCGCCCTACAGTGAGAAAATCCAAGCCAAGTGTGCCATCCAACAGAACCGCCAATTCATTACGCTCTGAATGATAATACAGGATCATCCTTCGTCCTGCCGGGATTAGCTGCATCCAGCATCAACAGTTGCGTGGAGGTCGGGCTCAAAGGATACAAAGGCAGCAAATTGCTGTGAACCCAAACGGATCTACCACCCCACCGTCACAGTTCCGGCAACCATGGAGTCGGTGCTGACCCGTTTCAATCTGACGCTCGACAATATGACGACGCTAAGCTCCAACATACGGCAGGGGCTTATCGAGCAGTACAGCAACAACCGGAAGGTGGGCGATCCCTGGTACCTCATTCTGATCGTCATGTACGGCACACTGATCGTGTTCGGGGCCACGGGAAACAGCCTGGTGGTGCTGGCCGTCGCCCGCAAGCCCCAGATGCGAACGGCCCGGAACATGTTCATCGTGAATTTGGCCGTTTCCGGTAAGTGGCTCAATACAGCTACATGATATCCAATTTTTTTGCTGTTGGTTTTTTTCTTTTCCGCTTTATCCCAAGGCACTTTTTTTCTCCGGCCCTTCGCTTTGGCATTCCCTTTTCAATCAATTGAGTAGATCCTTTTCGGTTTCCGGATCTGGGAGATTTTTTGTTTTGTTTCAACCGTCACTGAGGACGGGGAAGGATTTGAAGAGAAAAGTATATATTTCCATTCGTAAATATGCTAATCATTGCAGCGCTCAAAGGCTCGCGTTTGATATGGTAGCCAACGTTGTGGAACGTTTCATTTTTTTCAGTTGCTGCATACATTTCCTTTTCTACGGTACGGTTTTTCATTTCGTTTCCACTAAGCTTGATTTGTCACGCGTATAAGAAAATGAGTGACTTCAGTGTTCAAATTTTGATATTCAGATTTATGAATCTAATTCGTCGTTCATATTAGATTGAGATTTACTTTCGTCCTGAAAGACTGATTGGCCGGCCGGTATCTTTTTGAATCTGTATCCCACTTCTAGTCGTGCACTGAACCACTTTAAATAGGTTACGTTTTTGTGCGCAGCAAACGAAAGGAACAATAAATTGTGGCCTGGGGAAGCCCTTGTTCTTTCATATATAAAACATTCACCTCCAGCCTGGACATACATTTTCGTTCAGTTTAACCATCACTTGATGAAATCATCAGATGTCTTCGTCAGCAAATGTGCGCCGTGGTTCCCTGGATTGTCCATGCCTTTTTTTTTTTTTTTTTATTCGCCAAGAGTCCCATGGGTGTTTCAGCAACTGCAAGATGAACGACTCAACATCGTAATGTTGAGTTAATGCACTTTGCTTTATATGTATAGTGTTTTGATTTCCCTGCAGATTTGTTACTTTGCCTGGTGACGATGCCGCTCACGCTGGTGGAAATCCTCACCAAGTACTGGCCCCTGGGACGCCTGCCGTTTCTGTGCAAGTCCATCGGGACGCTGCAGGCGACGAGCATATTCGTGTCGACCATCTCCATCACCGCGATTGCGTTGGACAGGTACCAAGTGAGTAGGCCGTCCGAGGGAGAGCAGGGAGCGGACACGGAGCATTGTTGCCAATCCTACTCCTACGCCCACAGGTCATCGTGTATCCAACGCGCGACAGCCTGCAGCTGATGGGTGCCATCGCGATCCTGACCGGCATCTGGATCATATCGATCGTGCTGGCCTCGCCGATGTTCATCACGCACCAGCTGATCCACTACGACGTCAACCTGCCCAGCCTGGGCATCGAGTACGTGTCCTACTGCGTCGAGGAGTGGCCGGTCGCTTACGGGCGCGTCTACTACTCGGCGTTCACGCTGTGCGTGCAGTACTTCCTGCCGATACTGATCGTGTCGGTGGCGTACCTGCGCATCTACCTGAAGCTCAAGCACCGGCTGGTGGTTAGCGCCGGCCCGTCCGGCCACGGTCGGGGGAATTGCGCGAGCGGGAGGAACACGCAGCCGGTGCGGGAGCGCGAACGGGGCCGCCGGATGCAGCGCACCAACTATCTGCTGATCAGCATCGCGCTGATCTTCGGCGTCTCCTGGCTGCCGCTCAACCTGTTCAACCTGTTCGCCGACATCTACGTGAAGGCGATCACGGAGGACATCATGGTGGCGTACGCCATCTGTCACATGGTCGGCATGAGCTCGGCCTGCTCCAACCCGCTCCTGTACGGCTGGCTGAACGACAATTTTCGGAAGGAGTTCAACGAACTGCTCTGCCGGACGCCACCGAGCGGCGCGACGTCGGGCGGAGGAGTTGGCGCTGGCGGTGGCAATTCGTGCGTCGGCAGCCGAGCGAACGGTGGACCCACCGGCTGCGACCGGCGGGGCGCCAACCAAAACGCTGGCGGAAACGGCCGGCTAGATGGGAACGGTGGACCAACGGATGGGCGAACGGCAGTGGAGACGACAAAGCAGGTGCGCGACCACTATGGGGCAGCAATGCTGCAGGACTCGGGCGTCACCGAGAACGGCGACCAAACCGAGCTGACCGAGCTGATGCCCTGATACTGGCTCTCGACGTCCGGCGGCGTTCCCGGAAGCTCCCCGGGCGGACTCCGTACCCCCGAGCCGTAGCGAGGTTTGCCAATCCAACTGCATTGCAGTTCCACTGTCGCTTGCTCGCTTGTGGCTATACATATGCTCAGTTCGCTTGCCTTACTCACTCTCTCTCACACTTCTACCTACTTTCGGTGTGCCTGAATCTCTCCTTCTCACTTCTTTTGCTCCCGATGGGCAGGTTGGGTTGGTTTTTGAAACATTTAGTTTTATTTGATGAAGGTTCAACATTCATGTTCAAATTATGTAGATTAATCGAAAGCATGCATGTACGCTTTCGATCCTTCTCAATTATTTGATCATCATCGATCCAGAACGTGTTTTACCAGAATATCGAATCGTAACGAAATCGAGTATCGAACTGGCCAGACAAGGTGTATTTTATTCAATCCAACCTATCTCACTTTAATTGATTCCCACTATTGAAATAGTTTTCCAACTGCTCAAAGACGCCGCCTGATAACATAACAAGGTCGGAAACTAGGAATGACATTTATTGTTTATACATTCCGAGCGGTTGTTCCCTTTGACTCAAACAATGTCCGTAGGTGACATCTGTTTCTTGTGGTTTGAGTTATTCGTAACTGCCTTGAAATTGTAGCAAAGCAATGATCTATCTTCCTTTTGTACCCATCTGTTTTCCACGTATCTGGTAATCTGTTATCCACCTTGCGCTACGTTTGTGATCTCTGTGGTAACTGAATCATTGATTCTATTTCTGTATGCATGCACTTTATGTGACACGAACCAGGATACTTAAAACAATACCTTTACTTTTGCAAATGTATAGCTTATGCCATGGAACCAAACAAAACAGCCGCTTGTTGCTTCTGCATCTATTGCAACAAATGCATTGAATTGGAGCATATGTAACTCTCTAGTAAAGTTCTGGATTTGTCATCTCTCAATTGCACGAGTTGTATTCACACGTTGCAACTCGGGTTGGGTGTAATGAACTATGGGAACCAACGTTCTCGGCACCCCCGTTCGTTCTACCTGCTCAGCAGCTTAATTTGTTTCTTTACTTCCATTTTTTCCCCAACACAGAATCCGAGCCAATCAGAAGCGGAAGTAGAAGAGGAGGCGGGAGTGCAGCAGCCCTTGATGAAAGATGAAGAGCGGCAGAAACTATGCACAATGCACAGGAGCATCTCTAACGACGCATGCCCAAGCACGGGAGACCGTTAATTCCATTACATTACGCCTACAGTTATGCAGTCCGCGACGTCTAACGTTGCGAACGAATGCTCGAGTGCCTGACTTGTGGCCGTGTTGCCAATTCCACAGCCCACGTAACTGCTAGAATATTTTACTCGTCCCAGTTTGTGTGTGGCTGCGACTGCGGATGGAAGATTGCGTATGATCGGTTACCATGGCGATGGAGTATTTTGAGCCCACTTACGATGAGTTTCGATGCTAACTAATCCATCTAATTCCCGAATCTTTAATGTTACTTTCAAAAGGATCGTAAGATTTAAAAAAAAACATGGGATTAGTGCCGGCGAAACTCATTGATCCATCACCATGCCATCAGTCGACGCGCGAGGCAGATGAAAAACCACTCAAACGTAGCGTCATTCGTTTGTTTTCGCAATCGCACACTCTACCCGAACGAAAACTTCACAATAAGCATGTAACATTAATTAGGAACGATACGGTTGTTTAACGATTTCATTCATTTCCACCTTAACATATGTACAGCTTCGTCGCAGCGAATATATCAGCTTTACGTTAAGAAACCGACTTGCTGTAAATATATCGTCTAGGAGTCAAACGTGATATGAGCGCGGGTAGAATCGGGTCAAAAGATTTGAACAGAGAGACATTACAGCTAATGATTCGGCAAATGTTGTCGAGTTCCGAGCAGCGCCACAGATTTATAGAATTCGCTCCCAACCGGCAGTTGCGGGATCTTCTATTCCCATTGTACAGTAGCAGATAAATGTCCAAATCAAATTTTAACATTATAGATACGCCACGAAACGAATCCAAATGTTTTGTATATTATGTACGAACTTTTAAACTTCGCTCCAATGTAAAACAGCTGTGCTCCGATGTAAAGGCTATTTAATGGAAATATATACGACGGTTTCTTCGTTTTTACTATGACCTGTTTGATTGGTAATTATATTTTTCAATCCGAATAAGTTTCAACACCGGTAGGTATCATTCTTCTTTTCTCAGGTGTAACAGTCATGTACGACGAATCCGGCACTGAAACAATCCAGCTAAATTATAATCGCATTAAGAACGCTTGTCAGAAAAGACACAACCCCGACCGGAATCATTTCTCCGTGATGCCGATTGCATAATTAGTAGGGAACCGACGATGCATAACAACCACATTTATTTACTAGCTAACAAGCAGCTCCGGACGTGCTACTGGCCAGCACAGTGACCGAGTAGTTGTTGACAGTAGGCGGTCAGTTTGTTGAGCGTCTCGTCGCGAAGAGCAAACCTTGGCAGTGCGCTGTTTCTATGCAATGCTAGAAAATAGAATTCGACCGCATCCGAACCGGTTCAGTTGAGCTGATGATGACAATGGTTTGTACTGATTGTGGTTTCTGGAGACCTCGCTTCCAGCTAACGCGGGTTGTGTTTTGTGTTTGTTGCATCTATTCACATGTTTTATCAATCTCGCGTTCAGCGTTCCTGTGGAATCATTTGATCAGCTTGATTTTTGGTTTGAACCTTTTTCAGTAAATACGGAGCGCTGTGCTTGCGTCCTGCGAAAAAGGATTAACTCCTACTTGTTTTTTTTTTAAATGAAATATTGCAAGATAGTTTTTTAACTTTGTTCTTACAGTGGTGCCCTGAGAAAATGCAATGCAGAAAAGTAATGATTATTCTCTACATAGCATTTCCTCCATAGTACATGCTGAAGCCCAGGTACAGAAGAAATTTCCAGAGATGAACTACAGACTTTTTTTTCCAAAACATAGCCAGCATAGGTTCAGCATCAAGGCGTTCTCGAACGAGGTACGGTGCACTTTCAATCACTAGCTTTGCAAACCTATCTTATCGTGCGCCACGTAGTTCAAACAAACGCAGTGCATCCAGCTCCACGATGGCTGCCCTTTCCGAGAATAACTGGCGCCTTAATTGGATGGAAGTGTTGCCATATGAACCGGTTCGATGAAATGGCGCATCCGGTGGGACAAAACTGGGTTCGCCCGTGCGTGCTCGGAGGATCACTTTCTCGGGTTGCCAAAATGTGGGTCAAGGCGAGATGAAGCAGCTTGTCAACCCGGTTCCGTAAGGTTTGATCGATAGGGCGTCGCTCGTCTAATTGAACCATCAACAACGACGATGATTGGGATGCCAGAAGAAATTCCTCGTATGGAAAAAAATCAACGGATCGTTGAATCAATGGCAAACCTAGGTTGAATGAGAAACAATTATAGTAAACTATACGTACGTTATTCATAATACTACGTGTAATACATGTACTACGCCCAAGAGGTCCGATGTAGCCGAGCGCGTACGCCGGCAAAAATATGACCCGAGAATACACGCCCAATAGTTGTTAGCGGGAATGATTGATTTCAACAAAGCAATGATTAACTATGCTACGCCAAATCCAAGAGTTGCAGTAAATAAATGTTTCTTTTATAAGCTTTCATCCAAAGCTAAAATGAGCATGTCAGACCTTATTGGTATCATTCTTCTATCATATCACATTTTGTGTCATGCCGCAAGTAATATTTCCACTAAATGCTTCAGACAGAAGGTCTTCTCCGTGTGATAACAGCGCATATGGACGAACATGTTTTTTCGGTGGAAAACGGTGCTTGTAAGCTGAGGAGTACGTGCGACAGATGGATTGCTATCAGTATCGGCTGATGGAGTGTTTCCCACTCCTTCGGTGCGTTCCGACGCGGCAATAAGCAGGGAGGATTAGGGTTGGAACTGATTGATAAACGAGTGCGGTAATAAAGCGGAAATTAACTTACCGGTGTACTCCAAACGTGCCGCGGCAGAAGCTTCAGATAATGAACTGTTTGGTTGCGATGATATCCAAGCCACTATCGCGAGGGGTCCGCAACGGAGTTAAATGAGAAACGACATGGATTAACAGCTTGATTGGATTTTTTTTGCACATGGAAATGAAGCGCCCAAGTCGATGCTAATTGAATTCAGCGGTACGCTGGCGCTTCTGTTCGAAGATTGAATTTTCGCAAATTGTTGCACAACTTTGCAGCCAGCAACACATCGTCGGTTGTTTGTAACAACGAGGTCCATTTATTGCAGGCGATTTGCTTTACGAGTTCACCACCAAACTCACCCCAGATACGTATACACCTTCTATCTGACTGCGGTTTTCGTCGAATTCGGTTGTAAACGGATAGGGTGAACTGATTTCAGGATCAGAACAACAACCAAAGCATATAAAAGCATTCCACCTTCATGTGAGGGGATGGCTAGTGTTTTTTTTTTTTACTCAACCGTTTTGACGATCGATATGATGCTTTCGCAAATGAAAAAAAAAAGAATATTGAGGGCACTTTGGTCATATGGCAACAGTGGACGCAATTTTCTGTAATGCTTTGTATTGCTTCGCCGGTTAGATACATTCCCACTTGCGTCCTGCAGCATGTGCTTGGCCACTTTGAAGAAGTAATCTGTGAAAAGGGTTTGACAGTTTGGACAATCGTTCGTAAAATCGGTTCAATGTTGTCAAATACGGCGGTCCGTGGTTCAAAGTCTGTAGTTCAAAGGGCGAGTACAGTTTAATATCATTTCGAAAGAAAAAAAAAAACCCTACAAACACAAATCGCTGCGAATAGAATAAACCTTGCTTTGTGTTGCGCTTCGGAGATGCAAATTGGACCGTTGACGATTTACAATGTTGGTACCAGGCAGCGGAGAGTTTTTACTGTTCTGTATACGACCGTTGGAATTGCACGAACCAATAAAAATTGGGAATTTGGAAAAGGACCTAAACCTACACAGAATGAGTTAAACACAAAGCGAGAAATGATGCAACGATTTTGAACGTCTTCTTGGCTTAAATTTTATGTCTGTTTTATGGATGTATTTTTGAAGAGCTTTTCTCCTCTCTGTATTTGTGGTTAGAACATCTAGGGGGTTTAAAAGTTCCAGATCTAAAAGAAACTATTATAAAATTGTCCATCTCCAAGGTCTTAATAGCAATAATTGAAGTAGCATATTTGGCAAACGAAATTTACGAGAACGACATGCCACAAAATGCCCTTAAAAGTCCTGCACATTAAAACAGTCAAGCGTATTAAAGTTTGCTATGGATTACCGAGAAAAGTTCATTCTCCAATGGCTGTGGTTGACAGAAGGTGATAAAGTATCAAATTTAATGACGCCCCAGGGCTCGTCATAGTCGACATATTTGTATGCCGTGCAAACAAGCGAGCCAAAACTGAACACCGGTCCAGATATGTTCCGGCTGTGCCATTAGCGATGGAGACGCGATTGGATTCACCAGGGGGCGCGTCGGTGCGTGCGTGCCATAGAATCACTCATTTGCCGCCATTAGCAGGGGCCATACCAACAAACTATACCAACTTAGAAACGAAATATTGACGTTTAAGTTGTTCTCGGTGGCAATGTCGAGGTGCTGCCTCCCGTCGACCGCATGAGAGTGAACGTTAATTAGTGTGAAAGTAAGCAAACACTGCCAAAAAAAAAAAAGCAGCACAGCCACTCCGTGTTGAATTCAGTGACCCAGAAACCGGAAGCTGGCGTGGTGTGGCTTCGATCGAATGCGGTAGGTTGATTTTGACGGGTTTCTCCGCCGTTACGGTTCCATTTTGACGCTGGGCCACCGCTGTAGTCTGCCGAAGCCGAATGTGTAGAATCCTACGGAGACTAATTCGGGCGCCGAATTGCTGGCGAAGCAGAAGCCCAACCATAGGCAGACGAAAAGCACTGCTCTCTCCATCAATGGCCCTCGCGGCGGACGGATACCGGACAATTGAAGCAATCACAATCGGTGGCGCACTTGCACCTTGGGATTCGCGCTTCGAGTGGCTTCGAGTTGGCGGCCGGACGAAGGGAAAACGGACATGGGATATCTGGAAAACCGCGGGCGCGCGGTTTGGCGTACCAGGCGTGAGTGTGTGCGAAAGTGTGAACTACAATTTCGCTTTCGTGCGGTGAGAGGGAAATGCCCGATCGCCCCACGGCAACGCCGTGAGCTTAGGGAACCAAACGGCAAGTCGGTGTTAGGCGCGGATGGCAGCAGAAGGACGCTAAATGCCAATACCAACAAAAAAGATAAACACAAGCACACAAAAAAAAAAAAAAGAACACCGTCTCCAAGCGGGACAACTGGCGAGTTCCCAGCTGGGTTGGCCGGCCCGAGAGCAATTGAGTTTCGAATTGTGGTTTTTATTTTAGGATGGTTTCGTTGCCTTTCCTTTTGAGGTCCGGCGCACGGCGGTCGCAGAAACAGGGCCGTCCCTGTTGGGTGCTACAATTGAAAGTAATCTCTCCAAAGAAACCAAATTACAATTGAAAGTAATGGCCAATGGCACCGCAGCCCGATGATGCTGATGATTATGACGATTAGAGGCGACGGTTAGGGACCGGTCGTTGGCCTTCCGGGCGGTTGGCGGTAGACAGATGGCCAAACGAGGCGCAGCCGAAAGAAAGTTTTGATCTCGAAGGCTGATGCCAAGGCTGAAGGGGTCTGATCGATGACAGAGATAGTGTGGTCGGTGACGGCGCACGCATTGAGCCGCGGAATGCGACTACAATGGGCCCCGAAATCCCGCTGTACTTAGTCGAGCAATGAGAAAGCAACCCGCCGAGTACAAAAGACGTGCCGTCACGCTGTTCCGTGTGCCAGGGCACGTTCCAAAGACTCCTCGAAAGTCCCAAGTGATCCGTGGAGCGGTTGTCTGTTTGCAGTCCGGACGGTGCACCTGCCATTAGAAGCTTCACCTAAAAGCAGAGCAATATAATCCTTCGCCGGTTCTCTTCGGTGTATCATTTATCAAAACTCGTTTGTTTCTATTGCCCGAAGTTCCGAGCTCTGCGTCGACACTTGATGAAAACGTTGGAGTAGAGTGCGGGGAATATGAATTGATTAATGATGGACGGATTCGTGGCCCTATATTCCCTCTTGTTATCGAAAGGTTCGGTGCCCTTGAGATGACAGAAATATCTTCAAATGCTACCGGAATAAATCGAAACAATAAAGAAGACCTGCTCTACCCGTTCAAATTCCAACCCAGCATAAATACTTCTATAAAGGAAAAGTAAAACTTGTTTTGTATGCTGCCGATCAGTGGTCTCAAACTATAGCATATTGTGACGGAAAAGAACGTTTTCTTTCAAACGATAACGGTTGACTCTATAGTTTATTGATATGTTATAGTAAAAAAAACCTTGAAAACATGAAATGCTGGCTCAACATTTATATGCAGGGTCATAACAAGGTTTAAGTTTCTTGTCCCTGATTGGGTACCCCTTTTATCCAACGAAGCCATTGCTTTGAATTCCGGTTTGATCAAAATTTGTCGTCCCTTGACGTAATATTCGGGTCGATATCGGGTTTTCAAAGATTTTATCCTCAAAGTAGGCATTCCGTTACATAATTTCCTCCGGAATTTTCAACCGCTGGCCAGGGCAGTAAAAACCACTAGGATTTGGATTTTTCGGTACGCATTCCTAACGCGATTAAACGCTTTGAACTTGATGCTTGAAATTGTGATGGTTTTGGTACCGACATATCATTTCAAAAACGCGCATTTTCTCTCGAAAGAGATTAATAAAATTGTGAAAGGCTACAAAGCACTTTATGTTACAGGTCAAACCTCAGCACTTGGGGTTCGCTTCAATTAGGCAGCGTAATTTTCATACCCCTGTCAGCAACCCAGGTCGCCTAATTGACACTCCCTCCTCCGTACAGCATCGTTCCCCGCTTTCTTCCTGTTGGCATCCAATTAAGACGCAACAATACGCTGCTGACCATCCAACAAAAAAAGGTACGTACCAACTACCGGAGTTTCGTGAAAGCTGGACGACGACCAAGTTAATAAACGGCGCGCTGTAAAATATGGCCAGTCCCGCGTCTAATGGTTTAATGAACAAAACACACCCTAAAAAACAAATATATGCATGAGATTTTCCTTTCCCATCGTGCAGCGTAGCGCATCGGTTTGTCGCTCCGGTGCAAGAAGACCATTAGCATCCGACGCCCGTGGGATGGCGGATATTGCAATCTGCTGGAGCCAGCTGGCTGCAGTTTGGCCCGCTGCAAAGTTCCTTCCATTTGCAGAAGACGCCCCAGCGAAGGTGTTAC
Organism: Anopheles atroparvus; assembly: GCA_914969975.1. Lineage (NCBI taxonomy): Eukaryota > Metazoa > Arthropoda > Insecta > Diptera > Culicidae > Anopheles > Anopheles atroparvus. The sequence goes on along the minus strand of CAJZCY010000001.1, from coordinate 45,940,655 downwards.
AACCGGCGAGAAACGACTAGGGTAGTGCAGTCGGAAGCGGTCGGCGGTCGGAGTGCAGTGTCATCTTCCGCACGGCGAAGGTCTCGTGCACCAGTGACATTTCCTACTTCGTCTTCTTCTCGTCTGTCTGCCCTTCTTGAAACGCCACCGTTGCCGCGACCTTAACTCCCAAAGCACCCCCCTTTTTCTCCGTTCCGCGTTGTCTCGCTTGGAGTGATGATTTTCCCGTATTTCATGCCACTCGGGTTTGTCCCCGTAGCTCGACCGTTGCTCGAGGGTGACACGGAACCGTTTTACCATCACACGAAAAAGCAGGAAAATGAACACAGTAGACGAGCATGGGGCCCAGCCGGCGTTCCGTAACAGTGGCCAGATTACTGCCGCTGCTTCTCGGCTACCGTTTGATGACGACACAACGCCGAGAACCGTAGACGTCTTGGTTGGAGCCGCTGACGACTGCGACTGGGTTGCAGAGCATCAAGATTACCTACAGGGGTTTTCATCTCTTCAGATGTTATTTACTCACAATATCACCATTGTTAGCCCATATTTCCAGGGAGGCAAAATTGACAGCTTTTATTACAGCTAGTAAAAACATATTTTTATGACAATTATTATTTTTTATTCTATCTCACTCATTTAAATATAAAAAATTACGGAATTTAAAAATATTCCAGATTGAAACAATTTTAAGTGAATTGTCTACGAAACATTTAAAATCAATAAAATCAATTTTAAAATCAATAAAAAGAAACCCTGGTTGAATATTAAAAACAAAATACAGAAGCACGACTTAGTGTCAGTCTAAGCTGAAAAACTCTGTAGCTCCAGCACCGATCGCTTCAAGATCGCGTCACTCGCGCGTTCGCTGGCTACTTTCTCTCTTTCTTTCGCTCGCACACTTTCCTACTGCCCTACACAATAAAAACCGCACAAGCACACACACACACACACACACACAAACGCCGGCTGGAGTCGCGGTGCAACGATCCGATCGAGTCGCGGCGCGGTTCGCGATCGCCAGGCGTAGCGACCGGATTTATTTGACTGGAGAAATCGGTCGAAGCAAGACGTACGTCGGTGAAAGAAGGTGCGCGTGCTCGTCGGCAGGTTCGCTCGTTCGTGTGTGTATGCGTAGTGTTCGTCCAAAGAAGGGAAGAGAAAAGGAAAAAAAAAAGGTAACGCGTTTCATCCGTTTCCGACGACCCAGAGCTCCCCAAAAACCCCGGGCGATCGATTCGGGCGCGAGTGTGTGATTATATTGATTCGTTGCAACTGCGAACGATAAGTGCGGTTAGGTCGGCGCAGCGGAAGTGAAAGGCACCGGAAAGGCAGCGGTAGGAGAGCTTGCAATTTGGCCAAACGAATCCCGGAGTTTGCGGCGTGCGCAGTGTCCTGTGTAAGATTTCAAGTTCCCCTCACCCATGGGTTCGGTGGTCTCTTTTGGCTGGAAGGAGGATAGCTGTCCGAAGCGTCCGGGAGAAAGTGTGAACACAAGATTCTGTCCGTGAAAGTGCAGCCTTGCCTGGAGAAAGGATAACTCGCCGACGCGCGGAGTTCACAGGAAAAACAAGCTTATCGGGACGTGGGAAAAGTAATCTCCTTCCTGCACCGTGGGGTGTGCGTTTCCCTGTCGTGATAGTGGTGTGTTGACGTGACCCCCTCCTGCTGGCCCAATGCCCTCGACCGGATGAAATGAAACTTGCTGGTCGGAACACTCGCCTCGAAGGCGAGCAAGTAGAAGAAGCGTCTGATTGGATGGCAGGCCACACGCTGGTGGATCCTGGGAATGGCGGAGCAATGCTTTGGAGCAAGTCCTTCGCCTTGTTGCTCGCGCAGTGTTGTGTTGTGTGTTGCGAGGTGCCAGGAAAGCGCGCACCACATAAAAAGGCGTGCATTTCGAGCGTACTGGTGGCGACAAACCGATGGGTGTTATATTTACAAGCCAACCCTATCCGCCCACAATCTTCTTGATTTCAATTTCCGGGCCCGAAGAAGTCGCCCAAGGGAAACACAGGGTGCACTGTGAAGGACATACAGTATCGATGTGCAAACCTCCCTTTGTCGGAACAACTCGGTCAACGCCGAGCGGAAGGAGACGCGTTCGACAGGATAGCGCCCACGGGAAGCTCGTTGGAGCGGAGCATTGCAATTTCTTGCTCGCTTTTCATCCGGAGCGAATAATCATCGAAGCGAGCAATCGGCATACACGGCACACTGACAGGAGCATGACGAGAAACATATGGACCTCGCACACACTCGAACGCCAGCAAATGTGGAACACTAGTTTTCCCAACCTCGTGCACGGAGGTTCCCGTTGCAATGGGTGACTGTTTTTCCGCTCGAACGTGCATCATCAAAGTTGCTATCGATAGTGGCGCTTTGGAGCTTCTTGACGTGTGACATACAGATACGTGGACTCGTACATTCGCCATATGAGCACACAAGCTCCAGGATGCCTCGTAATGGCAGGGCTTAGCACATGCATATAAATCAATCCATAGCAGAACCGTGCCGTATGCGATGGATTGTTTGGCAACCAGTAACCATTTTTATATTATTTGCTTGCACATGTTGTGCATATGGTGGGCCTGCATCGGCGCATGGGCGGTTGTAAATTATGCAGACTCAATTTATGCTCCACCCTGGAGAGAAACGCGACCCTATCGGATTCCTCGAACAGTTCGACAGAAGATGCAGGGCCCAAGAGCTCCCAAGCATTCGAGAGCGGCCCTGCTTCCCGTCCGAAACGAAGATTTTCCGCCTGCCCTCCCCTTGGGATGATGGGGAAGGCAGGCTGGTTCGAAAACCTGTTACGGAAGAAAGCTGACGCTCTGCCCAGCCCCATGCGCTATCGCCCTAGTCATGCTTGGGTTCGCCTACCGTACGTTGGACGTGGCTTTCGGGCAAGACGTGTTGTTAGCATCTTCGAGCGTACCTTGCGGGGACTTTCCCACTCTCGTCACGCACTTGTTTTTCCCCTCGAAGGCCAGAATCAGGAATGCTGAGCGATCAGTGACCGAAAGGGACGACCTGCAAGAAAACCTCTTGTGTCCATAAATCAACGTTTGCGCGACAGTTTTTCCCCAAACGATTGCACCGGTAAATAAACATTTCATACGAAAGAAACCATATTTTAATATTGCATGGGCAAGTTGGATTCAAAGCACAACTTTAGCTGAACTTCAAATTGTAACATGCATATTTAAAGCCAATGCATGTGCTCTTTAATCTTTTTTAACGAAAAGCAAAGTAATATTCATACAGCACGAGCAAGTTTATAAAAATGGCATCGATGAATAAAATTGAATCAAACAGAAAAAAGGTGATGCCCTGCGGTTGAAGTGCAAATTGTAAACATTTTAATTAAGCCACGATCGTATGCTGTCCACATGTTTTATGTTGCATTTTTGTGAGTCGCCAACATCAAACGATGAGCAATTAGTTGACATTTTTACGAAAACATTTGCTCCATGCGCTGTTCTCGGTTTACGGCTCGAAACTAATTCATCTCATTAAGGTTCTCGGTTTACGGCTCGAAACTAATTCATCTCATTAAGGTAGAATGTTCGAAGCAGCAGCTAGCAATGTAAAAATCACTTTCTACTCGCCTTTTAATGACTCGCTTTCACTCGCGGCGGAACGTGGGTAGGAAAGTAATTCGATACTCTTTACAGAACGCGCCCGAGAACATTCCATCAAACTTCGGCTGATGGTATACGGATCGTTTTCCAATCAAAGCATTTTCCGTTCGCTGTGCAGACGCGGTGATTTTGTTTTCTTTCTCTCTGTTCTTCAAATCAACAACAGACAGGTTTTTGATCCGTCTCAAGCCGTAGCGAGTAGGAAGGTTTGGATTCGGTGAAATTCATCTCATGATGCCGTCAAGTACGTTCCAACCCTTTGAAGCTTCACGGATGTGCCGGTAGATTCTTCCATCATCAAGCTGTTAGATGATCCGATTCTCTTTAACTTGTGCGCTCATAGCAAAGGCGAAGCGAGAACTCGGAAACCATTCCGAACGAGTTTCGAAACCCTACGAAGGGATGCAGGCACATGCCTGTTTGATTTGATTCAGAATTTGAGATTTGAAGCCGATCGATAACGAGGCGCAAAATAAACCGTGCGGGAAACCAACAAAATCCGCCGTAATATTGCACACCACCGAAATGTGGCACCGTTCCAGAAAGGTGTCAGTCGAAAATTACCGGTTCCGTGAAATCAGGTGAAAGAAATCGGCCAACCGACGGCGGAAGGAACGGCCGTTGGGCGGGAGATAAGAGGTCTCCCGTCCGAAAAAAGGCCACCAAAAAAGCCAGGAGAAAAAGGGGCAGCGTGGGGCAGGCGCAGAATGATAAGTAAATTATGAACCGATTTCGGCCCCAGTGTAGTGGCAGAGTGGCTACCAGTTTTTCCTTAGTTTTTTGTGTATGTGTGTGTTTTGAGGGATCCGTGAGCCAAAACAACCAGCTGACGAACGGGCGAAAGGCGAAAGAATGGAACGGTTGGAGGAACAAGAAAAGAAAGAAAAAAAAAACGGGTGAACGGGACGCCGGAGGGTGTGCTCTCCAGGGGGTAGGGAGAAAACTAATTTACGATACATCTGAGCGGCAAACAACAGCAACACCTGACCAAGCGAATAATAATTCGCACTGCTCGGGATGGCCCCCGGAAGTACCGTTCAGCGACTCTAGGGGAACTGCGTGTGTAAAAGTGCGCAAAGCCTACGCAGAAAACGGACGGCTGTACTCCCTCCAGTCCGGATGTTTGCGGCACATCATCAACAACACAACGACCCATCGTGGAGCAGCCGGTTGCTCCCGATGATGGTGCCCCGATAATCGTAATTTTCCGATGGGCAAATTTAACGGATCCCGTTAAGCCGCAGTCAGCACAACGCAAAAGATGCACCCCGGGACTTGTACTCCCGCCATATTCTACGACAACTCTATGCGACACGGGGCAGTAGAGTGGCGATGTTAGAACCGACTCCATGTGCCACAACTAACGGACAACACTCCTACAGCTTAACTGCGTGAACTTTGCCCAGCCCGGGTCGATTTATGGATGTCAATATGTGCGTTACATGTGCTCTGCCGGCGGCCCAATCGATAGCTGCGGACAAGTGTGCTGGCGTTCCTGCGCCATCCAGATATTGCTACCGTTATCCCTTTTTAACGGGGCAACCCACAATGCGCACACTGGAGGTCAGGAGCACACTGTTTGCCCTCGAAGGGGATCAATGTTCACGTAAACAGAAGTCAATAAAATAAATGATACCTCCAAGCGGGTCCCATTCACCCGTTCGGAGGCCGAGTTCTGGTTCAGAACGGTTCTAGCCTGAAAGCCGTGCGAAAGTAATTAAACTTTTACTGTCCCGCTGTTTGGCTGTGTAACGGCCGGTCGTTAAGCAAGGGTTTAGCTTAAACGCATCGCTTTTGGATTGTAATTACGGCAAGGAGATGCAAACAAATGTGCCTCAATGGACAAACAATGGTCGGTCAGTAAGTAACCTACGCCTTATCGGATACGCCATTCGGTAGTTAATGTTTGCCAAGGCGTCAGTGTGACGGCTTGACTTCCACTGTTAGCTTAAAAGTCTGATTTTATTTTTTTATTTTTGCAGATCGTAATGCAATACTTATGAGCATGTCATGGGGACACTTCAGTTTTATCTGTTGTAGATGTGTTAAATAGTTTGGAGTTGTTTAACGCTAGAATAGAACAGTTATTAACGCATGAAGATGCTTAGTATTTGTACAAAGGAAGATGGAAGATCATTGAATCAAATTCAGCTTGGAAGTTTGTTTATAATGGATTGATTTTAAGTTCCATTTTTTAAAATTTGCATATTCCTATATCCAGCCAGAGAAGTTATAAGGAATACATGGAGGAATTATAAGGAATTTCATATGTTTCCTTCCATCACCATTCAGAGAAGGAATTGTTTAAAGACACGATAGACGGAGACTTTCGTAAAAACAATGTATAGTTTTGTTACGTTAAAATATTATAAAAATACTGTATCAGTTTTTTTACTGTATCAGTTTTTTATGGTTTTTATAATGGCATACTGAATTGTGGCGAAAACCAGCTTGTATCGCGAGATCGGCACGTCTTTAAGCTGCATAAACCGTTTCCCCGCTGTGCATCGCGTGCTCCCTTTTTTGTGGGACAGCCTGGTAAACTAAACCACCACCGTCGTTTCGGTAATCATCGCTGTCTCCCGGCGGCATCCGGGCGAGCTGTACGCAGCGAACGGGTGTTAAATTTTCCAGTCACGTAATCCAACCTGCCGTCAGCAAAAGCGTCCGAAAAACGCACTTGCCGGGGCGCGGAAGTGCGGAGGGAAGGGAGGAAAGAAAAAATATAAATGATTCGTTCCGTTTGGAGTATCGAACACGGGGCATGGGTAAAGAGGCAAGTACAAAAAAAAAAGAACCAAGGGTCGAAACGTCTATTTTCCATATTGACGCACCATAATCCTAGAGGGCGCACACCTTCACAACGCATGTGAAGGTGGGTGGACCGGGGGTACTTTCCATGCAAAAGAGGAGGAATGGGGAGTGGATGGGAAGAAAGATCGCCGCTGCTGCCTTCGCATTCGAAAGCGGATAGCATTTCGTGCAGCTTCGCGCCGATTCGACTGTGGACAAACAAATTTCTCCCATTTTCCCATTGTGGCACGGAAACAAGATTACGTCCCGAAAACTGAGCTCCACCGCTTGCAGACTCCGTTTTGGCTGTGCCTCCCCCTGCTCTGCTTCCTCAGTTTCATTCGTCCGCCGTCGCAAGTAATCCGCCGACCGGAAAACCGGTTCCTGAATGTCACAAGCCCGGCTTCAGGCGCCGTTCCACTCTTTACCCGCCCCTCCCCTACTGCCGCTTGCACAGATCGGCTTTCACTTTTCGAATATTTTGTTTTGCTTGCTCAAACCACCCTCTGCCACGCTCCGCTCGTGTTCCACCCCTCCCTTCCGAGGCCGTGTTCCTTCCACGGTCACGGGAAGATGTTCAGCTGACTCCGCTTTCGAGGCGCACATCAGCTTGCTGGGGCTTCATTTTTCTCCATCGCTTTCGTCCTCACGCGGGTCGGGATGCTCGGTCATGCTAATTGAATTTCCGATTCCACGGGCGAGCGGGACGAAGGTGGGTGGGAATTTCTCCTCCGAATGTCGCGCGCGCGTGACCCAGTTCCTTGGACGCCAACGCATCATGTTGAATGTTTCAAATAGCAATGTCGCCGCCTGCATCCGGTGGGCCTTCGCACCATCGAGCATGAATCATCGCGAGTTCGCCGGAAATGAAACGAAGATGCATCCGGGAGCACGGAAAGTATGGGAGAAAAATGCATTCGGTTTCTCGTACCACGGAACCAGCAGGCGGCAATGGGTGGCGAATGAAAGCCAAATAAATTTATCATTCGCTTGCAGTCGTGATAGCGCCTTTCTGTGCTCCATTCCCAGGGCAAAGTGCAAAGCGATAAACGTTGGAATTCATTCCAAAGCCGTACTGCTGGTGACGGAGTCAAATCCCCAGTGAGGTGTCCTGCTGTGACACTCTGTGAAAAATATCCTCCCATGGTCGCCGACAGCATACGTTATCGTGGCTGCAAGGAACCATTCTCTCCGTCCATCCGTAACGATTCCACTCAGGCTTGAAATGGAATGAAGCACGAGAAGAGAAAAAAGGGGCCTCAGGTTTGCTTTAAAAGGAATAATATGGTGGTAGACTTTGCAAAGTATCCCTTCAAATTCTCTTTCAAGATATCATTTGAATAACTTTTTAATTCTTTCAATTAAAAACTTTGTCGGCATTACACATGCACACCGCAGTAAAAATGCTTTGATTTAATGTTCAGTTTATGCTTGGATGAGCTTCAGCAGGAAAATTAAATTGATGTTTTTTCTCTTCCTTTTTTGCGAATTTGCTGGAAATCAGTTTTTTTTCAAACAAAAATCTAGGAAGAAAACTTAGGTAAAAATGCCTTCCAAGGATTTCATGTTAGCTGTCTTGAACAGAATGTTGGTGGATTGGGACGGAATGTTTTGGAATTGTTTAGTCTACATTAAATTTCAATTTTTGACTAAATTGCCTTCCTTGAAAAAAGGATCAAATCAACTTACCATCAGTTTGCTAGAAAGATTTCAAACGAATTTGATTCCAGGGAAGAGTTCACCTTAAAAAACAACCTTATGGTACGCTTCGCTTCCAATCGTCGGTTCAAGCGGAGAAGATAAAGAGAACGTTGTCATTCATTAACCGGCCATTAAACATTTAAACGAGGAACGCCTTCCAACCAGGTTGAATAAACATCGAACTTTGCCGATCGTTCAATTTGGCCCACGCAAACGAATCAAGTCCATCCTGACGAGGCTTATTTGCATCCCATCTCTCCGGAACCAAACACCAACTACGACAACTTTGTTCCATTGTGCCAGGTTTCCCATGCTACCTACCGACTCTCGCTCTCTCTCCTACTTCCTTTGGACATTCCGCATAGTATCCAAGGTCCCCTGTCGTGTTTCACTTTCTATTGGTTCAATTAACCTCGAGTGCGCGCTCCGTTTGCAATTGTGGCCACCTTTCGATTTCTATTCCTGGGCAGAAACGTCGGCATTTAGGAACCATTAGCACCGGTTGTGTTGGAGTCAAGTTTTTCGTTTGGTTTTCTTTTTTTTTTGCCGCCATTTCTCTTCCGGCGGTCGGTTCATGATGGAGAACGGGGACAGGCAGGGTTAAGCGGAGGAGCACCGGTTCGGGCGGCCACAATGAATAGGTAATGGTAAACAACAACATACAGCCAAAGCAACCAAGCACCTGACAGCGCACCAATGGCGGATCATCATTGTCGCATTGAGGGGAATGGTAAAAACACCTAGCCCTACGCTTCTAGCATGCCATGACGAAAGTCATCTGTCAAACTCATGTCGATCTCGACGCGCCCAATTTGCGTGAACACGAGCACCACGTTGAATGTTCTCACCTTGACGTCTTCATGCGAGTGGTTTCTGTTTTTTGCTTCACAACGAAGGAAAAGCCACGATGTGCTGGGAAACTCCGATGGATAATGCTACAATTTCACCGGCTTTTTTCACCCACTTTTGCTGGCCGACTTTTGGGCATTTTTTTAAATCTTCTTCTTTCCCTCTGCCGACCGGGAGAAGGAAGCACTTTAGCAAAGGTTTCGCCTCACCAAAGTCGAATCATCGTTAGTACGCATTACATGCTCTCTCTCTCTACCACCCCTCCCACCTCCTCCTTCACCGGACGCAAACGGAGGGCTGGCGTCTGTCGAAAACATGGGTGATCATTGATTCGACACGGGGATGTAGACAATTACAAATTACCATAAAAAAACGCCTCCCGCAACGATGCAACCTGTCCGCCTACATGGTTTCTCGAGATGATGTTGCGTTTTAGGGCGAGGAGAAACGCCGTGTGTACTTTGTTGTTCGCGTTTGAAAACTTTCGATCAGTTTCAACGTTGCATTTGATTCGGCGTAGCACGTGTTGATCGTGATGATGGGCATCTGGAGCGCTGCCGGTGGCCTAAGGTGACAGGCGAATCCGTGACAGGTGGAATCGGTTTAAGATAATCACATGGGTGTAGGCCACAAATCACTCCCCAAGGAGTGTGCTGGCAGTGACGTCCGCGATGCGTAATGGGCAGCGGTTGAATCCTTCAAAGACATACTATTGGATTCTTGAGGTTCACTATTTGAATCACCTGAAGTGACTCATTGTAATTCAATAGCGCGCCATGGGAAGGACTCCGGTTTCTACAAATACTACACTCTGTTTGATCCACCCTTACCTTGGAAGCCCCACCGTGTACCACCGTGTACCGGTTTCGATCAGCTGGTGCATTTAGAAAGTGTAGACGCATCGCATCGGCGCCTCGACTGCGCCGCGAGATGCAAAGAAGTAATTTTCCTCTCAACTCGCGACACCCAGAGCGCGGCCAGGCGTGACCGTGTTGCAAAAATAAAATGCCCTAGCTAGTGGGAAAAGCATCTCCAGCTGCCGTGGAACGATCGATGAAGGAGAAAGGGGAGAAAAAAAAGGGCCAGGAGACAGATTACTTCCGGTCCCCTGGAGGGCTGCACCATCTAAGGCTCAATGGCGCCCAAGCAGTGCGCCATTAACATTGACATGCTTTTCTTCTGTTGCAAAAATAAGCCGTTTTTGTTGCTCTCTCGTCTATTTTACCTTCTTGTGTGGTTCCCTCCTTTTTGCATTCTCGCCGCGGAGAGAAAGTGATGTAAAGAGGGCGCTAAAAATAAGTGCTCGTCCAGAAGTAATGACAGGCGGCTCTAGGAACGGGTTTTAAACATCCCTCACGAAACCTATCTTTGATTTTTGATTTTTTGGGTCAATCTTATTCTCTTGTGTTAGCGTATGTGTACGGTTGCGAGAACAATTACGCTGTGCGCGGTTGTAATACTGGCCGAATTTAGCCGGCCGAGTTTTTCTCCCTCCCTGGCCGTGTCAGGAAATAAAAAGCCAAGAGAAAAATTACCAACACAAAGCGAGTCAAGCTCGCGATCATTGCGTAAACGGAGAGGCGAATGTGGAAAACAGAACATTTATCAAACTGGGCCAATCGGGTTCGGTGTGCAGCGATTGGGGTGATTAAACCCAACCATCCGCCAATGAGAGAGTTAATGCCGAACTGAATTCGTTATCCGGGTGAATCGTTCGGTACAAATTCCAGCCCGGTTGACGGACATCCGCCGTCGAAGAGTGGGACACGCAACCGGCCAACGCCGTCCGAATCGTCGAGTTCAGTTCGTTTCGATATTGGTGTTGGTCTTTTTTTGGTTTCCACAAAATTCGATCCGAAACCACTGGGTGAACGTTTCCGCCCTGATAATCACACGCCACACGCGGAAATCACACGTCCTACGCGGCGGTCAGCGGCAACGACCCGCAACGAGAAAGAAGATCTTAAGGCCTTGGGACTTCAAAAAGAACCGTTGTTTTCGTGTTGTTTCCTGCGGCCGACCGAGGCACCGGTTCAACCGGTTCACAGTTTCACCCCACGGCTGTGATGTCACTGACCGTAAAAAGAAGGAATCCCAAACCGGATCTGACCCAGCTAAGCGGTAAAAGGTATCCCAATCAGAAATCGAAAGAAATTCAGCGATAGCGAAGCTTTTACGTGATGAACGCCGAGGCGGTCACATGGCCCCGCCGGCCTCCCGTACCGCCTGGCGGAGGGAAATTTAGTGTCTACATGCTCGTTGGTGCAGCGTCGGGCAGATTTCCATTTTCCACTGCGAGCCGATGCATTTCATCGGGGCGGAGGGTTTTCGTTGCTTGCGAGAAAGGAGAGGTAATCGGAGGGAAGCGAGAGCGGGACCGACTGCCGCGCATTGTTTGGGGGTGTTTTTTCTTTTTTTACATGCTGCCACCAGTCAAGAGTGTTGATGCACTCTTGCACAGACAAACTATGTGTAACCGAACGTAGCGTGGTATGATTTTTATCTTTATGAGTTATGAGCCCGTGTGTAATATATAGCAATATAGGAAAAAAAAACCCCCAACGTCTCGAAAGTATGCGATTTTCGTTCGTCTTGCCTCCCCGGCAGCAATGCGTCGATTCGAGCATCGTACGAGATGAATGCAGCTAAGAAAGACGATGGCACGAGTGAAATGTAGCGTGTTTCATATGGAGCATTAGTTAATTTCGTACGAAGGCGCCAGAGCCAGCGAAGTTCATGCAGAAACATTTACCTAATTGATGTTTATTATACGATGAAAGATATAGCACGCATCTCGAGAATCTATGAATAAGGTGTACAGAACCATATGACGCCGTTTGTTTTTGTAAATTAACATTTTCTGCCATTAAACAACGCACTTAAGTTTGCTTCATTCCGCAACACACTTTCAATATGAATATTGAGATCGATGCGATCACAAGTTATACTGCTTTTGTACATTGACAGTACTGTGGCTCTTTGAAGTTTTGCCTCAAAAATGCTGCGTGGATAATTTTTAATTCTAAACAATTACGAGACGGGTTCGTCTTCCATTTCCAGAAAAATTAACTTCCTTCTCGTGCACATTTGTTTTTGATGCAACCTTAATAATGCAAATTGAGGGTAATGGAAAAATGTGAAATAGGAAAGCTAATTCAGTTTCGCACGTTTCTCGCAAAGACCCGGCAGGAAAATTCGCCGTGAACCGGCATCAACTCCATACTTTGCGCCAACCGCTACGCTGTGGCTTCCCACGTTTTCGACAAATGCCGTTGGGGTGTTACTCGCTAGGATGGTTTCACTGCCAATTTATTTGCGAATTCGTAGATGCAGACTTTCGCCGTTGGGTCTAAAATTTATCATCTATAATATCCACGTTTTCCCGTTCTCGAAGGGCGGCATCAACATTTTCATTATCGAAGCTGATTATTTGGTTGTGTTACAATTAACGATTTTTTTCATGTTAGTTTATTTTTGCATCGCTGTATTCTTATTTTTAAACAACAAGATTAAAATGATTGATTCTTGCATGATTCAGGAATTTCAGAACCGCTATATTGTGTGTTAAGCCTCTTTAATTTCAGTAAATAACGATAGGAACGAAACGAACAAAATGAACACGCCTCCAACTTTTAATTACATAATTTAATATTTTCGGATTTCGCAGCATAATCGATCTATTTAATTATCGAGAGCCGTCCGAACCCACAAAGCTCATTACAAAGTGGCTAACCATTCGTCAATAGCGGCGGTCAGTGAGGATATCCAAGGCACAGCAAAAAATCAGAAGAACGTACAGGAAAACAAAACATGAACGTCCTTTATCAACGGCCGCGGTAAAGTTATGAAAATTGGAAAAATTTCAATCAACGCCCGATCTGCTCAAATTCCATTAATGTCGGTCAACAACAGAAGTAGCAGTCAGGTTGATACAAAGCTCCCTGCTACGGTGGTTCGACATTTGCGGGCGTTCCCGAAACGTGAGGCCTACAGTATAGCTCAAAAACAAACAAAAAATGAAACAAACTCCACAAAACATTCGGGAGGGACGTCGAAGGGCAAAGAAAGGGGGTGGGGGTGGGGGAGGAATGCAAGACCTTTGGGATGCTTCTGTGGCTACTGTTCCCAAGCTGTGTCTCTTTGGTGGCACTTTTCGTGGCGAAATTGTTCAATTTCCACTGTTCGACCGCGTTCAGTAGCTCCAGCGTAGAATTAATCAACCATCGGATGGGCAACATATTTTGTGGACCTTTATTAATGACGGTGCGATTTCCTTCCTTTTCATTGTTCTCTTTAGATATCGGTCCTTGATCTTTGGCAGCACCAGCATTCGAGGCTGCTTCAACGGATGGTCATTGCTTATCCACTTACGGCGCAGAAGAGACCGCTGGTTGTGAGATTCCCGCTGCACGGCACGGAAAATACCGGCAGTTAATTCCGATGCTTCATCGACTGGAAAGAGCGGAACCAGATAGACGGATATCTCTGCTGCCCGAAGCCTACCACCTTAGGGGCAATCTTATCCGCCCACGCGCAGGTACTAGGGTTCCAGCGGGACAAGCGTGAAGAAGCTTCAGCGAGTCGCGCCGAACTGTTTCCCCATTTCCTTTCCGGGGAGGTTAATTTATTGCCGGAGCCTACACCTCGTGCCAACATGATCACCATACGAGGCCTCTCCCGGCCCATGGCACTGGCAGCGTTTCTGGTGCTGCTGTTCGGAGCTCTCACCGGGTGCGACGCAGGCAGCGGGGCCAGCGAACGGCGGCAAGACGTCGGCAGCAACCACACCGAGGCCCGGTCGCGCAACGAACTGGCCGACTTCGAGGATGCCCTGACCGACTACGTCAGCGATTGGTTCAGCCGTAATTCGGAGGACCTCATCGAGAGTGCATTGTTGGGGCGGCGGGCAGCGAGACAGAGGAGCTCGGTGGATGGGACCAGTCCGAACGGCACGGCCCTCAGTGAGTTCGACCGGCTCGTCGTGAAGGGGGTGGCCCGATTGCTGGGCACCGCCGCCGACGCCATCAACAGTCGCTCGCTAAAATCCTCCGAGTCCGGGCGGTTGTTCTTCTTCAAAGGTAATATTTCCCCGCCCGTGGGCAGGATTCCGCAAGACACTAATAAACATCGCTCAATTTCGCTGTTGCAGGCATGAAGAAGCTGCTCTGGCCGGTGATGATCGGATTGCAGATTGTGAAAACCGTGCTCATCATGATGTTCCTGCCGAGCATCATCGGTTCGTTCGGCAAAATACTGGGAAAAGGTAGCTGGTCGCGCTTCGAAAGGGCTAATACATTGGTGCATTTTCACCATGTTTGACATGATTTACTTTTTCAGGACTATCCTCGGTCTCTGGCCTATCGCACCCGGTGCAGACGGTCGACGATTTGGACTTCAAGGACACCACGTCGTACAACGCGGACCACGATTTTGGCATGAACGACGGCCACGGGTACTTGCCTCCGGATGGTAAGTGAGGGATGCAATATTGCGCCATTAATAAACGCGGCTGTTCTTCTCGGAAAAAAGTGGGCCAACGTTGGAGCGGCATCGTGTATGATAGTAAGAAAGATGGAAGAGTCAAGTTAATAACGTTTATGCCTCGCTGCTGCACCTGAGCAGATACATTGTTGGAATCGTGGGAATTCATCAGGGGTAATTGGAAAACGTTTCCACATAAACTTCGCTGAAAAAAAAAATCTAGAGGAAATAGGTTTTTTTTTTTAACAGTATTTCCATCTATCCAAGATTCTTAAAATGTTACATTAATGTTAAGCGCTGCCTACAGTACGGACGTGTTCATTGTCTTTCGTATTGCTTTCGTCTGTGAGCTTGGGATGTTCGCTTGGGATTTGTTTTATTAAAAACAAGGTGCAGTCCTTTCGTTGAAACCTGTTCTGCGTATCCTTACAGACAACCATGCGTCCGGTACGAGCTACCACGGCATCCTGTACGATCCGGCGGTGATGGGTGCGCACAACGTGAACGCTGGCAATGCACTGTCCCGACTCGGCTATGGCGGAGGGCGGGTGACGTACGTGGGGCCGGGCACGGAAGCAGCCAAGCGGAAGCAGCAATCGGCGAAGAACGATTTCAAGATCTTCCACGACATTCCGAGCAGCAGCCTGCTGCTGACCAACTACGACCCGTTCTACAGCCCGTTGCTGTCGCGGCTGGACGCCATCTTCGCGCAAATGGGGGTGTCCAACCGGGAGGAGCAGTGCCGGCAGCGGCTAGTTTGCCTGATGTACGCCAACCCGGCCAAGTACGCGCCGTACAGCAACCTCATCTCGGCGCAGCTCAGCAGGTGAGGCACCGTTCGCGCGCGTTCCGCCGGCAATCGGTCCATTTAACTGAGACTATTCGCTCTTCCCCCACCGCCGATAGGGAGCTGGATGAGCTTCGCAAGCCGACCAACGACAATCCGGACATCCTACGATTCTTTAAGTACATGCGGGCGGCCAAGGACGGCCAGGACGGGGTGGACTGCGACGCGCACTACAAGGACTGCACCGGCTACAAGGATCTCTCCAATCCGGCCATGGTGACCACGTTCAACGACATCAACAAGCTGGTCCACGCCAGGAAGCTGTAAAAGCTTGCAAGAGCCTTTCGCCAGCACGAAAGCGAGAACGATGATGGATTCGTTGAAAGATTTCAGCACTAGCGCTCCCCTCCCAGGAGCGTTTCGGGGAAGGTCGTGTTTTCTTTAGCTTCTATTCATGAAAGGAACCATCCAATTTGTACGGCAGCACGACACGATGCGGTCAGAGCCGAGGATGATCTTCTTATGAATGCTTTCCCCGCCTACACTCGTGCACTATTTCTCCTACCTTGGCTTCGTGAAACGTTGCGCTACTGCGCTTCTTCACTCCATGCTTTTGAGAAGCACTGATGCAGCTGCCTGCCTAAATGGTTATTTATTTATTTATTTATTTATCTATTTATTTAATAACTTATTTGATTAGAAATTACTGCTATCGAACCCTACCTTCTAAGTGAAACCGCCCGGTATCCTCCTCACTCTACAACTACCCGCGTTGTACAGATTGTCATAAGTGAAAACTGCCGCTACCGCGTGCGTATTTTTCCTTCGATGGAATACTTGTCGCACTATGGTTAGAATAAACGGAATGCCTGTAAACATTAAACGCTCCAGTACAGAAAGCGAAAGGGAGCGAATGATTAGACAGAGAGCAATAGATAAAAAGGGAGCTTGATACAAATTGCAATAATGGAGTCGCGGTGCATCGTTAAGTGCACGGAAATGAAAGCTCGTGCATCAAAGTGCATAGATTTGCACATGAGGACTCGTACTTGACGTCGATGTAATATAGTAGTTCTTGGAAAAGGAATCAAACTGGGGAAAAGCAGTAGCGTTTAAAATAATTACGATGGATGCACTAACGCATCCCTGGTGACAGTGAAACCGAGGGTTGATAGTATAGAAAGTACGAGCGATGCGGTAGAAGATGAGAAATAAAACGAGAGAAAATTACGGTTGTGCTTTCATTGGGTATTTTGTTACATAAGGAAAATGATGATGATCGTAACACGAACGGTATTAGATTTTCCGCGAATTTCGTAATGAAGTAAGTCGGAGCAATTCTTATTGAATGCATTTGACGAGCAATGTCGGTGGAAATGCTATGCGTTTCAAAATGTCGTTGTAACTTATAATCAACAACTTGTTTTTCATATTTGCCGTACTTTGCCGTAAACCAGGGCACTCAAATAATGAAGCGGCGTGTAACGGAGCAATAACATTGAAGGTATGATCAAATCATAAGGACGTAGCGGAAGACAAATTCAAGCATGGTCAAACTAAGCCCGATGTACAACGATTGCCAACATTATTTACCTTTCCTGGGCTGCGTCTCGGCTTTCAAGTAGCAGCGTCAGCTCTCGTTCTACGGGCCGCAAGATAAAGTGGGTGAACAAATTTGACGAATGTCTGGAATTTGAATTTTATTTTATGCCTCAATTACCGCTACCGTTCGGCAGTTTGATGGGGCACATCTGCGGCGAATCCGTCTCCTGTCCGGAAGTAGCATCTCTCTCGCCCTCTCCACTCCCCGGTGAGAGCCGTGCGTCTCGAGAAGCCAGCACCCGGAGACAAACGAGTCAGCATAATCATCCCATAAAACGGTGCCAAATTAAACGGTATCCATTTTCATGGTGAGAAAAATAAAATGCCCTCTTCCGCCCCCTCTCTGTGGGGTGTTTGATTGCTTTTCCGTCCGGAGCTTGCTGCCATCTGTCGCTCGGTTCGTGTCGACAAAGTTCATCTCCGACTCCGAGTCCGAGCTGGCTGCATGGTCCGCACCATGGATGGCATTTTCTGAATCCTTGCTTTCCTGCACGATAGTTTCATCCGACCAGCAGCCCAATCGCAGGCGACCGTTACGGTTAACACAATCACCGACCGCAACGTCCGCTTCCTCTGGGCCAGCATCGTGCCTCTCCGCTTCTGCACTTTTCCGGTCACTCCGGTTGTGATTTTTATCTTCATCGGATGGAAATTTTTCCCCATCCCATCCAGTCCTAGGTTTCCGGCGTGTGTTGAGATCGGTCCTGGGCTGATAGGAGTGATTTCTATCCAATCGGTCACCGGGACGACATTGGATTCGAACGGTGTCAATAACGCTGACAATCCCTTTTTCCGGATACATTGAAATGCGCAGTGGATTTGCTACGGTTGGTGATTTTCAATTTTGTCATCCGATCGTCCGACCGGTTGGGTCATGGGTGAATTTTGTTATTTATTCCTTCGCGTTATGCTTTTCTCTTTTGGAATGTTCCAATTTCTACAAATTCTATCAACATTTTCTGATGTTTTGTTTGAAGCGATTGCTTGAAATTATGTTTTCTCTTTTACAACGGCTTTACCTTTTAGCCTTTCGAACATACGGACCAATGCGTAAAAGTGTATCCATTTGAAAGACACCTTGTTTTAAACCACACCTTTTTTTTTTGCCAAGAGCGTATGGTTTTCGAATCGAAAATGTACCGCTTGTTATGCCCATAAGGCTGTATTTGTTTCAATCGTGTGGAGAATTGTTAACATAAATACTTGTGTAAACTAGAGTTCGACAGAATTGTTTTCCTATATTTTCTTTTATAATTTGTATACTTTGCAGTAACATGAAATGTCGCAAAAGTTCGTTATGTTGCCAGGGTGTCTGGAAAATCCAAAAGGTAACCAGATTTAAATTGGATGATGGAAATTATCCGTATACGTGCATCATGATATGGATTTGTGTCGAACCGGTTGCCTAACTTTAGGCGCGTTGACTCGCATCCCGCTCAAAGAAAGCCGCATCAACGGAGAAACGCACAGCATCGATATAACGGTGCTAGATTGTGCCTAGACGGGCCCAGTAAACGGTACTGAGAGCACAAATACACCCACTTGGTGATGCAATCAACATCGGCAGTCGACGCCGTTCGATGTTCGCCGGCCAAGGCGTATCCCATTGGGCTTTACCCACCTTTTTCGCAAGACCGCAGCATTGCAGCCGGCACGTTCGAAGCCGGATCTGTTCAACCGTCAGAAGGTTACCTGAACCGAGACGCGCCAGCAGCAGCAGCAGCGGGTTCTTGCGGGTACTGATTCGCTTCGTTGGAAAAACCCGGACGCGGCGGGTCCATTCACCCACTGACCCAGTGCACCCTCGAAGTCGCGCTACCGTGGAGGCTTGTGCGTGTTCGTCTGCCCCTCCTGAGGGTACGCGAATGATTCACACGTCCGCGTTCGCTTACGACAACGCGCTAACCGGACCGGACCCTAGAGAGCCCCGGTCCGAGGTGAGTGTGGTTTGTTTGGGTTTACCGTAGTGTTGCATAATCGCGACGAATGATGGGAACGGAATCGAAAGAAAGACGCCTGTGCTGTGTGCGGTGTGCAGAAGAAGACAGCAAAGATGATGGCAGCAACGGCGAGGGATCCCGACCTCTTGAGGTGACGAATGGGGAGCACGTGGAAAATCACACTTACGTTCATGCAATGACATTGGCCGGAGCAAAGAGGGAAAATTATGCAATCGAAACAAAACGGCCATTGACGTGGGCGAAACGTGGGCACGGAACTGACGGCGATCCATGCAAATGTGTGTGTGTGTGTCTGTGTGTATGAGACGGATTCCATACGATCTATAAGAGTAGCATAAAACACAAATAAAAACAATCTCCAGCAAGGCTCCACGATATTCTGTGGCGACGAAAAACGGCAACCGAAACAAGACCGACGTGGAAAAACACGTCGCTATCACTGGAAAAGTTTTGTCCTGGCCCACCTACCGGTAAGAGGCGCCCGGTGGTGGCGCATTTTGCCATGAAATCTATTATTCATGAACTCCAACTTGATGAATACGGTTTTGGGGCAGCCTGAGATTGATTCCGGCACGTGTTGAATTGGCGGTTGATTGTTAAAAAAAACTCCATCCCTTCAGAGTTCACTCCCACGATTACCACCAACGACAATACTCGAAATGAGCTTTCGCTGTCGCTTTGGTAAATAAGAAATTCAAATTTAAATGAGTCAATTTCGTCTGATGAACGCCAGTGGGTAAAAAGATGCTTCTTGGAGGGAAAAAAAAAATCCGCGGTTTAAACTCGGACGCCTTTTAGTTGATGTTCACTGAATGATCTGCAAAAACCTGCAAAACTCAATGCGTGCAAAGGAGTATGATTCATTTGGGCCAGTTGCGGACACAAGCGATGCGATCATCCCCGAACACATACACACACACAAAACCGCGCATGTCGACAGAGCCCGGCAGGATCCCGACGGAAAGCGAAAGAACCTTGGTCCTCCCACCGTCGGTGAGCCTCCCCCGGACGAAGGCATGCTCGCATGCTGTATATAACCGAAAGGGGTGAGCTTTCGACGGCTCAGTTCCACTTTCGCTCTCGTTCGCGTCGTGAAGAAGGCGCACACCCGCCACGGCCGTCAGTGACACGATTCGGGCACGGACAATAACTGAAGGTAAGTAGCAATCTAAGCGATTTTACGAGTTGTTATGCTACCAGCAGGAACGCAGCACGTGCACGTGACATCCAGTACGCCGTTGAATAATTCAAGAAGGTGACGGTGAAACGCAAAGATCAAACTCGAAGCCGGTTTAATTTTCCGCGGGCAAACGATACGCTTGTTGTTGTGCACACGAAGATTAACCTCGGAGCACTCCTCGAGACAGGCGTATTGAACACCGACTTGAGGGCAATGTTGGAGAATTCCAAGAGTAGTCAACTATTTGGGTTTTCATCAACTACTGATTTATTGGTTCAATTATCGATTCTTATATAGTAATTCTGATTGACAAATTTTCCTTAGTCGACATAATTGCTTACATGTATGTGTCCGTGTTGGTCACCGCTGTCGGCGACTTTTTACCAGCATATGCATATTTCCTACATTTGTATGCGCCGTTGTCGGCGTGCCAAGCATTGCTTGGTTCTGCTGCGTACATGCATTTTCCTTACTAGCGCTTATTTTGGATAGATTTTTATTTGCCTACATTTCCGTCAGCGACATCCCCGCCCCCGTAATTCCTCGCAGAGGGGTTACAATTCGTGTTCTTCAGTGGGCCTAAACGGTGGTGGGTCTAACGTATGGCTCGCTCTTTCTTTCATCCTGATAGCTACATATGCCGCTATAATTGCGACACAAATTGTGCCAATAATGCATGTTATAATTATCTTAAGCGTTACATTATCTCCTTTTTCCACTTCTTTTCTCTCTTCTTTTGCTTTGTCGGATAGATCTTCACGTGATGGTTTGAAATACGTTCTGAACGTTTCAAACTTTCCCTTGAATGTTGGGAGTATTTCAAGTGTTCTTTTTTGAATTTTGCAGTCCTGGGACAGATTTATCTCAACAACGAAATCTACTTTCTGCGCTTCCGTGACCGGGTCGAATTGATATTTTTTGCTTCTTGTTTTTACTGTTGGCTGTAAGATCAGCGTCCCTGCTTTGGATTGCCTTTATATCAAGGCTTCGCTTCTTCCCCCAACGCGGATTGTGCAAATTTTCGGTATTATGTTTCACTGCGTGATCGACGGTTTTGGTATAGTTAGTTCCTTTGAAGCTAATATGTTTTTCTGCTGGCCGAAAGCTCTTATCGCCCCGAACCTCTAGTACCGCTAGTTTCACGGTGGGCTTGGTAATCTCACTCTTTCCTACTTTAATGCGCGCTGAGCGCGTTTGTCCATCTTTTCCCTTGAATACCTCGCAAATTATGTCTTTGATCCACCTTCCCTTTCGTTGCTCGTCTGGGAAGGTAACAACGTCACCTATGGCCAATGGCTTGGCGGGGTCTCTCCACTTTTCCCGTTTGGAGAGTTTCGGAAGATACTCTGTTATCCACCGTTTCCAATATTCCTGCACAATTGCTTGCGCCTTTTTCCAGTCAGATCTGGTTGCTTCAGCTTTCGTGATGTCTGAAATGTTTGGTTCAGCTTCCCCTGAACAGCCTAACAAGAAATGAGCAGGTGTTAAAGGCTCGTCATCTTCTCTGTTCAATGGGATATGTGTTAGTGGCCTGTTATTAGTCAGAAATTCTATCTCTGTCATGACGGCTCTAAGCACGTCCTCCCTATAGCTGTCGGCGATCGGAAGAAGACTTTTTATTTCGGCTACCATTCTTTCCCACGAGCCACCAAAGTGGGGTGCGCCTGGAGGATTGAATATCCAATTGATGCTCTCGGAGGCGCATCTTTCTTGAAGTCGTCGAAATTCATTATCAGCACCTACGAAATTGGTGCCGTTATCGCCATATAGCGAGGACACTTTTCCTCTTCTATGCTGCATATTTTTAAGGCAGCGTATGAATGCGTCGGAACTAAGATCAGACGCAATTTCGATGTGGATGGCTCTGGTCGTAAGACACGTAAATACCACGCCCCACCTTTTCTCTGATCGTCTTCCAATTGTCACTAATAAAGGACCAAAGTAATCAACTCCTGTATGAGTGAATGGTTTCTGATACACAGCGGTTCTACACTCTGGCAAGTCTGCCATCATTAGTGGTGTCGGTTTAGCTCTTTTTATTTTACAAAACTGGCATTTCATAACGACATGTTTCAAAGCTGCTCGTATATCGATTATCCAGTATTTTTGACGTAGAGCTGCTAATACAGATTCTGTCTTTTGATGGATATATCTTTGATGGTATCTGGCCAAAATTAAGTTAGTTACGTGGTGCCCTTTAGGGAGGATGATGGGATTTTTTGTATCGTACCTCAAGAAGGCTACGTTTTCTAATCTACCCTTTGATCTCATTATTCCTTCGTCTCCCAGTATTGGGCAAAGACCGCGAATCGAGCTATTGTTGCTAATCGGGGTTTGTAATGAAAGCTGTGTCATTTCCGTGGTATAATGTTCCCACTGGGTTTTCTTCAGAAGAAGAACTTCTGCATTGTTTAGGTCATCGGTAGTGATCGTTGCACTAAAGTTCGATCCTGTTGCTTTCGCTCTTAGCCATTCAATATATTTCATACCTATTGCTAATGCTCGTTTGAGCTTGTTCCAGTCGGAGCACCAGTCAACGTTAATGACGCTCCAGTCTTTTCTTTCTAGCGTCTTTACTGTGTGCACTGGTCTTATTTCCTCAAATTTTACTTCATTTTTTGCCATTCTTTGTGACGCTCTTTCGAGCTGTTTTGGCACTTTATTGGGAACAGGTTTAACCTCAAACTCCTCGGTCGAAAAGTAACCGCACATAACTTGCTTCATGGCTTTTTCTTCTTCTTCTTTTTTTTCCATGATTGTAAATAAGTTACAGTCATCCCTTTTTGCGTCACTTCCTCCAAATATTACCCACCCAAGTCGGGTTTCTTGAGCAATCGGCTCATATTCTTCACCCTCGCGGAAGTCAAATCCATGCGCAAGGTAAGAATGCGGCAATCCAAGTAAAACTGTGGGGATTGCATTTTTATATCCCGCAAAGTTCAGCCCGCGTAAGTGCTTGTACTTCTTTTTAAGTTCCTTACTGTCAACTGTTTGCCGCGGAAGATCAAGTTCCTTCACGCTTCGTAGACCCTTTACATCGAAAACGCGTTTATTTGTGCCCTCGAGTTTCAGGTGAATCGTTTGGCTATTTGATTCTTCCTGAACGTTTCCGTTAGTCCACGACAAAGTTAGTGGTTTTTTTGGCCCGGTGATATTCAATTTTTCTCTTACGCTATCTAAAATCAGACTGGTAGAAGAACCGGGATCGATGAAAGCGTATGTGTGCTCTGTTTTACCGTTGCCTCGTAGGCTTACAGGGATAATTTGATAGAACAGCTGATGCCTGCCGTGGTGGTGATTCACTCTGCGCGGAGCATCTCGCGCTTGCCACTCGGCGGTTTCATTCCTGTGCAGGGTGGTGTTATGTTTTTTCCCACACCCGTATACCCTGCATTGTGGGGGTAGCCGACAATTTTGTGCGTTGTGATTTTTAAGTGCACAGCAATTAATACAAATATTGTTTTGTGACAGTGTGCGCAATTTCTCACCGACTGTCTTGCCATTTAAATATTTGCAATGCAGCGTGTCATGGGGAAGACCGCATAGCATGCATTTTTTTCCTCG
Source organism: Anopheles atroparvus (assembly GCA_914969975.1). NCBI lineage: Eukaryota > Metazoa > Arthropoda > Insecta > Diptera > Culicidae > Anopheles > Anopheles atroparvus. The sequence goes on along the minus strand of CAJZCY010000001.1, from coordinate 45,917,093 downwards.
TTGGTTGATTCTGCCCTGTGCGTGATGCGGATTCACGTGATGGGTACTACTTTTGAACCCTCCTTCGTTCGCTACCAATAGCGTTGCTAAATCTTCTGTTGGTTTTAACCACTCCGCAAATTTTATAAGTGTCTTTGGTTTTGCCTCTTCCAGAAGGGAATCGGATAACCATTTGTTCCTCAATTCGACCGGCAGCCTAGCAACAAGATCTTTCAAGAGTCTCTGATCGTTGAGATACTCTCCCTGATTGAGCATCGTCATGTTATCTATTAGATCGTGGAGGGCATTTGAAAATCTAATAAATGATGCCGGGTTTTCTAAGGACGGATTTTTCACGGCCAGTAGTTCGTTCAACAACGAAGTGTAAATGTTGTCCGTGTTTCCGTATAATCTTTCAAGACGTTCAATAATTTTCCCTACATTATCTGGGTTTAGCATCAGTCCGCTGACTGAGCGTAGCGCATCCCCCTTTAAGTATTTTTGGAGCCTGTTCAAGTTCTCCAAATCCGAAAAGTTACCTTCGCGTGTGGTTTTCTCGTAAATGCTTTTAAATCGAGGCCACATGTTGTAATTACCGTTAAACTCTGGAAGCTCGGAAAGGGTCGTTTTGTCGTTCTTTAGCGACCATGAATCTATCATTTGTTTAATACTCTCCGTTAAAAGCTTTACGTCCTCGGTTGCAGATGGCATTTGACAATATCTCTCCGATTCATTTAGAAGGCTCATATTGGCCTGTTCTTGTTGTCTCTTAATTTCGTCTTGGAGCTTCCCTAGCTCTTCTTCTATTTTAAGTTTCTGCTCCCTTTCTTTTTTCTCTTTTTCTGACCTATCTTGAAGCAACTTCTGCGTTTGCTGAAGCGCTTCCCTGCTTTCATTTTTCTCAGTTTCTATCAATTTACACTTAGGGCAAACATAGTTCTTAGGAATTACTCTCAAGTTTAGGCACGCTTGATGGAGAAATCTATCGCATTCTATGCAGTGAACCATTTTCCCTGTGCTATCAGCCTGCGTGCATATCTTACAATTCCCGTTGGGATTGTGCTTAAAAACGAACTCCATATTACTTACGATTCGTTACACTGCTAGAAATGGTGACCTTGCCTTGATGACGTCACTCGCTGCTCTTCGTTGACCACCGCCGGGAGCTGGCGTCTCGCGCCGGCCCTTGAGCTGATGAGTTTCGACCGTCCGTCGATTCCGATGCCGTCAGCTTGCGCGCTCTCTTCCTCGCTGCTGACGCTGCTACCTGCTTCCTCACTCGCTGTCCTGGAGTTGCTGGGCACGCACCTCGTCGCACACACTGCTGGTAAACTTGCTGATCTGGCACTGATTTCTGGCTACTCGTTGGCTTCACTGTTAATGTTTCGGCGGAATGTTTTTTACACGTTTTGCGTTATATCGCCGTGTATTTTTGTCAGACGCCGTTTCTGACCACTGTTTTTTACCGTTCGCGCTCACTTTGTCGCACTAAAATTCCGTCTCTTTTACGCACTTCTAACTGATGCACTTGTGGAGCGTTGCACTATATTTTGGCTGGTGCGCGGAGTTACCACCTACCACCTGCTTCGGCTGTCGCGATCGTCCGTCGATCCGAAATGTAAGTCAGGCTGGGGTGATCGTCCGCGGCTTCCAAACGTCCGTTCTGCTTGCCTTGCAGAGTTGATCAGGCCAAGCTTGCGCGCTCCGACCTTGCCTTCCTCGCCTTCCACTGCCGGGAGCTGGCGTCTTGCGCCGGCCCTTGAGCTGGTGTGCGTCTATCTCCAATATCACGCCGGGAGCTTGCGCGCTCCGGCTCTGCTTTCCTCGCTTCTCACCGCCGGGAGCTGACGTCTTGCGCCAACCCTTGAGCTGGTGTGCGTTGGGCGTTTCCGATATCGGCTGGGCAACCGTCCGTTACCTGCGACCGTCCGTCGCTCCTCAACCGTTGTTCGATGGAACGCTGGGCTGGTGGTGCACACGAGGGTTAACCTCGGAGCGGTTAGCCGTGTTGTGAACACACGAAGATTTACCTCGGAGTTCTTGCGTTCTTTCTCGATGCGGCTTGTGGTGCACACGAGGATTCACCTCGGAGCGGTACTTGCCGTGTTGCAAACACACGAGGATTCACCTCGGAGTTCTGGTGCGACGCACACGAAGATTAACCTCGGAGCGGGGCGCAATGTGTAGGAATTCTCCGTTGTGAGGGGTTAAGTCCTCTCTGGAGCCACCATTTGTTGTGCACACGAAGATTAACCTCGGAGCACTCCTCGAGACAGGCGTATTGAACACCGACTTGAGGGCAATGTTGGAGAATTCCAAGAGTAGTCAACTATTTGGGTTTTCATCAACTACTGATTTATTGGTTCAATTATCGATTCTTATATAGTAATTCTGATTGACAAATTTTCCTTAGTCGACATAATTGCTTACATGTATGTGTCCGTGTTGGTCACCGCTGTCGGCGACTTTTTACCAGCATATGCATATTTCCTACATTTGTATGCGCCGTTGTCGGCGTGCCAAGCATTGCTTGGTTCTGCTGCGTACATGCATTTTCCTTACTAGCGCTTATTTTGGATAGATTTTTATTTGCCTACATTTCCGTCAGCGACACTTGTGAATCCTTTGAAGTGGCGTGGAATTCCTGCGCGTGGTGCCAGGATGTGTATCGGAAGGTCATAAAGAAATTCCTACGCACGAAAACACGGTGGATTGTGGTCGGGGGAAAAAAAGAGAAAATCGTTCAACCGCCATGGAAATTGTGCCCTTCAGGATAATGAAATGAAAACAATGAAACCTTTAACGAGAAAAGACGCAGAGGCGAGGAACAAGAGCCGAAGCAATGACGAACACGTTCGGTGAAATGAAAACCTCGAAAATTAAGGAGCAAAACACAAAAGATCCAATAAGGAAACAAAAACACAAACAGTCCCGCACGCACCCAAGCGAGCAAGTGCGGGTAAAGGAAAGAGCGCAAAACCCCTCCAGACGAAAAAAGCAGCAGGAAAGTGCGCGGAAAAACAACAAAACCGCGTTCCTGCGAAGGGCGAAAGGGACGCAAGATTGATGGCACGGACGTGACCTTTCGCCGAAGAAGTGCCATCGAAAGCTCTGGATGAGAGATTACGCATCATTTCGTCCGCCATTTGCCAGGGAGGAAATTTTGGGACCATCGTTGTGTGTTTCGGTTTTTTTTTTTTTTGGCAAAGGATCTACCTCACCTTAAGCCGTGCTCGATGCTTCAGACAGTGGGACAGGTTAGGGCGAGCTTCGGCATCTTTTGCTTTTCGATCTTTTGTGTACGAATTTTGTACCTTCCTTTTTTAAATTCCAAGACAGTCGCAAAAGGCCTCCGGCGAAAGCATCCTCAGGAACTTTTAATTACACATAAATCACTTAGAGTTCGTTAAGTTCACTTCGTTTGCCATGTGTAAAATTGCAAGATCTGATATATTCGATCATCGATCAGGTTTTTATCTGATGGTGAGAACGTTAAATCAATTTTAATTTTCCCATTTTTCCCAAAAATGTTCGTGGTCACTCCCGCTCAAATGGTTTTCTTTCACTATCCGTCCAGCTGGGAAACTCCGGAGCGTCCAGGAACGTTTTTGCTACTTGTGGCCGCTGACATCGCGCGTTCATTATGAACCTTCGGATCGTTGCTCTACGGCCGGATAATTAATTTTATCCGACGGCTGTACAAAACTCCCGTTTCAACTTTATCCACGCGCACGAAAACTGTCGGCCATTACAACCTGCCAGGGATCGCGGAAATAAGGAGTTTTCACCGGATTTAAAATCTATTACTCACCGGCGCGAGTTCACCCGCCAAAAAAAAGCTTTAAAGTGTCCTCCGGTTGTATTTACCAATGGTTTTCATCCACCAGCAAGACCTGTGGCACGTAGGATGGCACTCGAGTCGAGTGAACCGAAACGAGCAGGCAACGTACTTCTGATAGCGCTGCTTCCGAAAAAAAGGCGGACAATCTGTTGCTGGGCCGCAAATCGGTTTAAATTGGTTTCCGCGAAGTTGACCGAAGCTGAGCTGAGCATCAGCAAACAGGGAGTACGATAAAAAAAGACACTCGATTGGCATCCAAGGTGGAGTGGCCAAAGCAAATGATAGATTACACTGTTGATCAAAAATTCCGTTCAGGTTTTGAGCATGACCGACAAAAACCAGGGGAAGGGGGCAATCAGGGCCGGCAGCAAGTTGGAGTGAGCGAAAACAATAAATAGGACACGAACCCCTTCCCACTTGCTCTCTCCATCCCAACCTATCGGTGCCGTTAGTTTCCATCGGCTGGCGTTTCACGTAATCGGATGGACAAACATATGCGTGCCAAGGTCCTCCGCCACCCTACGTAGCAACGAACACTTTCCTCTCGCATAACCGGCACAGCATCACTTGAACTTGGATAAGACGATTTCCAACGAAAAGCTGTGTTTGTGTGTTTTAGTCAAAAATTGAGTCACTTCTCGGAAGCATACCTTTGCTATTTGCGTCCTGATTTGGTTCACTGTTTCGAGATATGTGCTTTTAGTTGCAGCATTCCGATCCTACGCCAAAGCTCTTTTGCCTCCACCATGCAAGCAGACTGCCTTAGTGGAAGCGACTATGTAAACATTGACGCTGTAGGCATGGTCCGCTAGGGTACGCTTGCCTTCTGTCTTTCCGGTACGTGACTCTATTGGTATCGATCGTTTTTGTGCTTCGGTTCACATCCACATGGGAGTATGGATCACATTACATGAACATAAACGAATCACTGTTTTTATGGGCTTTGATGTTATTTTTCAAGAGACATGTGTGAAAGCATTCCAAGCTGCACCACAATTTCCGGAATACTTTGGAACGTAGCGTTGGAAGAATAGCAATTCAAATTACTTATCTGCAATTCAGCTCTGTTCCTTTACTTGACATTGTTGCTCCGCTGGAGTGACGTCTCGTTGACTGGCAACTGCACAAGGGGGAAAAGCAAATTTACCCCTTCCACTCCCGGGCAGATGCGCCAGTTACGGAATCAGATTGGAACCGGTTTGGCACGTTGACCGAGCCAATTGAGCTCGATGCAGCGAACCGGTAAAAGACGCGATTGCAGCCGCCGGCTTGGAAGATGGAACCGCTATCGAAACAACGATGCCTAATGAAATTAGCCACCTCGCTGCAGCCATTTTTTCGCCGACCACTAGCCGTCCCAGTCCCACGCTGATGCACGCGGCCGCATTTGGAGCCATTCGCCGTGTGGAGTTTGACGTTCGCCAAACCTTTCGCCGCGAGAGCCTTTCTCCTTGGCGTCGGTCAGCCGTCTCTTTCGCCCTCGTGCGCCACATCTTTCTTTCCGCTTTGCATTTCACTGTATGTGTGTGTCTGCGGTGGTCCCGCTTGGAACCGATCTCCCCCCTTCCACGCGCTCGTGGGGTCTTAGTGCGCCAGTTCAGGCTTGGCACACGCCGGAGGTCGCAGCACCGCAGGTTCGTCATTCGAGTTCGCGTTGTGGAGCGCTTGCTTGTAAACTTCAACCCTCTAGGAAAGTGCACACCACACCGACAGAAACAGGCAGGCACGGTTCTATTCGTTCTCCATTGCGAGCGCGCCATGTCCCTTTGTGCAATCGAATCGACGTTCGCCAGAACGGACGGGAAGTGAAAAGCGCGACCAGCCAGACTGCGGGTGGATTCGAACTCCAAAACGTACACGTGACGAGCTTGACGCCTGTGACAATTCGAAAGTCGAGTAAGTGAAAGTGAGTCCACCACTCCCGGGGCGTGCGTGAGCCGGGCGTGCTTGAGCAGGTCGGATGGCAGTCTGGGTCGCAGCAGTGGCATCGATTGGATGCGCCCGGGAGCGAACGGTTGTCATTGTGGAGCACCAGTTTTGGAGCCAACTGCGGTTCGGTAGCGATGTTGCCCTTGTGCGAGGGTCCTGCCAGCGTTCGATTGACGAAAGTTTAAGTGAAAGTGAACCTTGATCGATTCGGCTGCGGCTTCGACCGACGACAGCTAGACGTCTGCTGGTACGTGCAATGTCCGTGTGTTACTTCATTCCAGGTGGCAATGCCTTTTTGCGGGATAATATGGACATTCGTTGTGGCCTCACTTGCGAACTAATGTCTCAAAACAACGCCTTGGATAAGCTCAACGGCAATCAAAAAGGTGTCACTACAGGGAGTCCACTTGCCAACGGCAGAAGTAACCACAACTAAACCAACCTATAAAATATAAGTTTCCCTGTTCGTTAGGAAGCCACGGGAAACTTTTATTTCCATTGCGCAGCCCTTCGAAACTCGTTACTTCTGGAAAACTCTATTTATTGATTCTACTCGATGGCAGAAATATTGCTGGAAAAGGCATCTACCCACGGCGTCTGTTGCTTTCTTCGAGACGTTCTTCATCATCAACTTTGCTCTCTGCTTCCGAACTCAGTATTTATATTTGGCGTCTGGCAAAACCCTTAAACAACTTCGTTGGAGGTTTATTAACTGTCTTACGCAAAACGAAATAAAAAAAAAACACCCGATCCGACCGGTTCAACGTTACGTTCAATGCACGCCACGCGGAGCTGGAACTTTCGCACTTTCTTACGAACTCCCTCCTCGTGCCGGCTGTTGGAGAGATTGAAGGCACGTGCAAACACACCGTCCTCCGGTTACCGGTTTTTTCAACGACCTGTCGGAAGCTGTTGGAGCGGGGAAAAAGGTCTGAACAAAGGTTCCTGAAAATGAAAACGGGTTCCTGTGAGGATTTGTAGGTTATGTCACACGTGGCTGTTTAATAGCAGCTGCCTTAGTGTGTCCTCGTTGTGAAAGGAGCTACGGGTGGTCCTCTCAAAGTGGTGTTTTGAAGTGTGGCCCCCCTTGAGGACGGAGGACTGTGTTAAAAAACAGTTACGGCACAGTTCATTGTAAAGTGGCTCATTCCAGCTGCTGCTGATGCTTCCAATGGACAAGGCTGCGGATTGAAACAATTTTGCAAAAGTGAATGAATCGAAACTTTACACTAATAAGTAACTAAAGAGATGTCAAATACCTAATCGTTGACTCATGAGGCTTCTGTATTTCACGGTTTCATGTGCGTGCACTTGAATTCAAAACGCAATAGAGGTAGCAACCTTATCGTCTTGGCTCAAGTTCGTTCAATTGAGATGCCATAATGTTACACGGCTGACTAGTCAGCTTGCAATGACACGCAACAAACTTCAACACCTCACACTACTTTTTTACTCCCATATAACATTTTCATTCGAGGAGTGCAATGCCGTGCCTTCCGAAAGCAATTATGTTCCACATTGCACAATGAGGCATGCCATGACGGGATGGATAGGAACCGCCCTGCTCGCCCCTTCCTAGCCAACAGCAAACGCCGGAATGGAATGGAGAAAAATCAAACATGTCCACCGGCAAATTGAGGCTCCGCGGAGCAATAAAGTGAAATTCGAATTCCGAAACCGTACTTTCTCGCGAGCAGCTTGAACCACAAAGCTTGGAGTAATCTAGGGAACCAGGGGGAAACAAAACTGAACCAACTGAGCAACTTCGGCCAGAGCCGCTGATTACTTAGATTTCGTCCATTTGGAGGGCACTTTTTCCAACACTTGGGTTGCTCCAGCGGTGATGGAGATCATCGCATGTGCGCGATCCGTATTTGGGTTGCGGGGCAGTCGAGCCGCGCTGAGCGTGTCTGCCGGCGTAGGTTTGGCATGCCCCCCATTAGCTCACGACTCCCCCGTCGATCGATCGAAGGGTATGATCCACGTTGGTGGAGGTTTTTTGCTCTTCTTCTGGGTTTGGATGGTTTGGGAAGGTTTTTGCTCTAATGATGTCGAGCTCGTTAGGAGCTAGGCTTTTCGCGGGTAGTAATCCGTTCGAACATGGTGCAGGGGTGGGTTTCGTTCGACGCCTTACACACTGACCACACCGTGCACGAACCAGGCGAGCGATGCGTCATGCATGATGACGTGCTAGGCCTGTGGTGGGGTTGCACACCTTGTTGCATGCGTGTTGTGTGTTTTATCAGAGCACACCGGAGCCGTCGAGATTGAGTCCGATCGCCGATCGTGTCGGACACACGTGAGAGTACACGGTGTGGACTCGTGTCTTGTGCAAAACTAACCGCGTGCAGCGGGAGAAAGTGAAAGAGATAGCAGCTCGGCGTTAGCTGCCGTCAGAAGAGGGAAAGAGCAAGCAGTGACAACTTGGCGGGGCTTGGTGCGAGCTACATCTGGTCCGTGGCCGGCTGGGCTGACCAGTTTCAGCCAGATGTCGGCCGCTGGTTGCCGCTACTCGACAGCGAGAGAGAGAGTTGATCCATTTTAGTGCGGCCTGATCATCGCGCTCCCTTTCGGGAAATTGGTTATACTCGTAGTTGCGCGACCGGGAACGCTACCCATGACGCGATAGGACGCTTCGCCAGTGACCCAGCGACCGCGGTGACCCACAAACGTAACCCTCGATGACCGGTGCGATCTGTTTATGTCACTTCCAGCAATGGGCATCTTCGGAGAGCGACGAAGGGAGTCCCACGAGGCCTACTGGTGGTACGCGACCGTGCTGGCGGTGCTAGTGCTGGCCTGCTTCGTCCATCCCGGCCACCTGGAGGGTATCAAGCTTCCGGATCAGACGTCCGCTGGTGAACCCAACGGCAACGTGCAGCAGCCACCAGCGGTCGGCGAGGAACGTCGACAGGGCAAACATTTGCTCGACTTCATCGGCCTCGGGACGGGCGGGAACGTTGATCCCTATCTTGCCAGGACCAACGCACAGTGCCTGAACGGAGAGCTCGCGGAGTGCTTCAAGTCGCAGGCCCTCAACACGTTCGGCGAGTTTTTCGAGCAGGATCAGTACCAGTAAGTGCAAACGGAAGTGGCACTCATGAACTTCAAGGCCACCATAACTGACCTTTCCCCTCAATCTCTCACCTGCAGGCTGACCAGTGACGCGCGAATCGTGCGCCTGCCCGAGACGCAACTCCGCTCGCTGCATCAGGAAGGCTTCGAGTATGTCGGCGAATCGCGCCACAGCGACTCCGAGTGGGAGCTGATGTACAAGTACGCCCTGCGGCGCCTGGAGCGCTTCGTCAAGTCGACCGCGCTCGAGTTCCAGATCCCGGACGAGCTGACCGAGGAAGGCCGCTACTCGGCGCGCTTCATCGACGAGATCTCCGACGAGATCGACGTGATCGAAGACAAAAAGGCGCCGCTGTTCACGCGCCACCGGCTGAAGAAGATGTTCATCCCGCTGCTGCTGATACTGAAGGTGTTCAAGCTGAAGCTACTGCTGTTCCTGCCGCTCATCCTCGGCCTGGCCAGCTTCAAGAAGCTGCTCGGCTTCGCCGCCATCATCATCCCGGGCGTGATCGGCTACCTGAAGCTGTTCAAGCCGCACCAGAGCTGCTGCACCAACGACATCTTCTCCGGCGGTTACCAGCCGCAGTACTCAGCGCAGGGGCTCGGCTCGATCGGCTACAGCCCGTACAAGGAGTTCCCCCCCGGTGGACCCACCGGCGGCCACTACTCCCGGCCGGAGGTGAGCTACGCCTCGCCGTACGGCAACTACTACCGCGACTCGGGACGGGCGGATACGCAGGGCGGCAACGTGAAGTTCGGGGACGACCTCGCCTACCAGGGCTACTCGGAGTATCGTGCTGCCAACAAGGACGTGAAGGCAGAGAACTGATGGATTGTGACGTGTCATTCGAAAGGCGGCTTTTAACGTGATGTTATGTGTCGATTGTTGGATTTTTTGTTGTTTGCGTATCGGAGTGAATGAATGAATGTGTAATGAGTGTGAGCGTATTTTCTCTGTGCGTATGCTAATGGGACGATCTTATGTAAATATTTATTATCTCTAAAATAAACAACAACAGTGTTCGTAACAATAATCAATCTTTTTTATTTGCGATTTATCACTTTTTTATTTAATTTTTTTTAGAAGAATAGAACACCAGACAAATCACATACTCTCGACATGTGACCGAATTGAGTTTGTTGAAACGTCCACTAGGAGATGGAAGGATATTTGAAAACTAATGGTAATAATTAGTAGACCTTTAGGGTTAAACCATGAAAATTTGAAGCAGAGATTGCAGCGCAAGTATTGTAACGATTTTTTCCTTATAAATTTATTTTGTGGGAAACGATGCCCAGCAGAACTATGGTGAACATGTCGATTAAAAAACGTCCGCATCATGCACAGGACGAATCCTGCATTATTTGATACAAAGCATAAGATGTGGTAGTGCAAAGCCATACAATACAACCATCGTGAAATGTTATACCGATTTACGGGAAATACATACCGACACGTCTCATCGATGAAAATCGTAGCAGCGTGAATAACTACGATGCCGCTCGTCGAACCCTTAATCCCATTTGTGTTAGATTTATTTCTCTTGTCGATTTCGTCCTTTGCCTCGGTTATCGGTTATAGTATCGCCAGATAACGAGGGAATTCGTCGCAATCGATAGCGAACGCCTGGAATCAGAGCAGCAAAATCCTTCGACAAAGAATCTCCCGTGCCACAAACGATCGATGGTTGTTTTATCTTTCTGGTTCCCTTTTCTTTACCAAAGGCGATCCAGTTCGTTCGTCTGCTTACCGCTGGCCAGTTTGGTAAAGCAATAATGGAAAAACAATCGACGCTACGATACCACAACCCATAGCGAGGCGATACGAATTGATTGGTTTCGTTGGTTTTGGCTTTTGATCGGCTATTCGGTCGTTATTGTTTGGGCAATCGCGTCCGACGGTCAAATTCTGTGCGATAAATCAATCAGTCGCTTGCAATCAGTCCATTCAAATTTATCAAATCGTCGAGAGACTGCGTTTTCCCGGGGCAAATGTTGTTCGTAAATTTCATTCACTCTCACACTCTCGCGCGCGGAAAACTGACATCGAAAGTGACCCCTGGTTGTGGCTGCTCGTTGGTCACCATCGTCATCCGACTCGTAGAGCTTGGCAGCTTGGAACCAAGGGCAGCTCAAGCACGCACTCGATGGCATCTCAAGCACCCGGCAGCAGCAAGAATGGCAACTAAAACGCATAAAAATCGTGATTTATCAATGAAAGCTGCTTCTTTATCGGGCCATCGTCAACCTCGTCAAGAAAGGTAACATCTATTGCTGGTTGCTTAGGATGGAAGGAAAGCGCAAAACCGATCCGTTGGCTCGTCAGACGAGCCATGGCACCTTCTTGTAAGGGCGCGAAGGCCAAGGGCTTTCCTCGCGCTACTCGCAGGAATGTTTTCGCTCTCCCTGGTGCAAACTACCGTTCCGAAGCCGGAGATGATGATGATGATGATGACAATCATGGCGATAAAAATGAAAAAAAACGTGGTGAGTCGTTAAACGAAGTCGTTTCATCTCCATCCTTCCTCCTGGAGGGAGAGACGCGAACAACAAGAAATGTACAAGATGGTTCGCCTGCTGCAGGCGACGGTCGATCGGGATATTGGAATAGCAGTGCCCCAGGGATAAGAAATACAGGGTATGTTACTATTTCCTCTTAACTCTATTCTTGGTAGTCGAGATGGTCTTGAAGTGTGTGTGTGTTTGTGTGAAGATGCTTTGGAAAATATATTCGCAAGCTCAGCAAAGAAAGAACGAACGCTTGCCGGATGAAATAAGTGATTGATGTTGGGATGCAGTTGCTGAAATGGTGCTGTAGAATAAATCAGCTATCCTTCAGCTTGCTGGTTCGCGCTGTTTCGAACGCCTCCCACCAAAAGAAAGGAAGCACTTCAAAGGGTACACGATGCCGTTGTACCCTCCAGCAATGTGGAATGTTTCAATTTGTGCAACCTGAAATAGAGCAGCACTATTAGAAAGAAAAACTGACACAGAAAAAACGGAATTAATGACGAACAAATGTTTTTCTGTGCAACAATGGGACATTTCTGATCGAGGAAGCTTTTTCCTGTAAAACACACAATGATATTTGTGCCGCTTAACGTGACCACTCCATTTATTTTATTTTTTCAGTTGTACCTGGTATAGTCTATTTGACCTTATTTCAAATCAAATAAAGTAAGGAAGGCTGCACAAGAAAGTATTATTGGGGTCATCAACAAGCATTAACATAGATACGAAAGCCGATTTTGTCCTTTCATTTGTTTTTATTTCTATTTATATTAAGTTTAATTGTAAGACATAAGACCATTCATAATTGATCTTACAAGTTAAAATTATCATCAAAAAACCAATTAAATTCACCATACAACCAGTGTTTTATTTTTGCAGTATGTTCTCTTTCCATTGAATATCTTGGAAGAATGATGATAAAGATAAAAATTCAACGTCTAACTCGGCCTAGTGTCATTGGAACAATCATTTTAATTCCATCCTTTTTATTTTTCATTGCTTTAAAATCCTCCACTTTGACATTGAATGCATTCTTGAAAACGGTGAGCGTGAAAATGTCTTTAAAAAAAGTAAAAAAGGACCGTCTGTGATAGAAACATCGTTCGGTGAAACCACTTTTCAACGCATCAACCTTAATCGTCATTTTCCTGTGCAGCTTTCAGCGACCGGATGTGATGGAAAGTGGTTCTCACATGGCGTTTGCAGGTTGGGTTTTTCATTTTCAATACATCCTGCCACTCCCATGATGCCGTGCGTCCCCCTCACCTCACCAACGCCATCTGGGCGGAAGGGTTCCCAGAAAGGAAAACAGCGATTTCTAAACGAGTTCAGCAACAGCAATAGGGTGCCCTTGCCACAGTTCGCCACGATCCGGTTTTGGAGGATAGTTTCTCATGCGTACAGGTGCCTCGGTCCAGCCAGGAGCTAATGGGCGGATGCTACCGGTTCGTGCAGTGACCAAGGGTGGCAAACATTACCCGGGAAACAGTTTCTGCTCGAGTTAATCAACCAAGGGGGTCTCCCTGGCTACGAGATGCCATCTTTCGTCGGATGGCCATCGTCGATGTTTTTCCTCGAAGCCCGATTGCTTTTCCTTTTCAGCGAGCCCCCGCCAGTAATCCGCTTGCCGTCGGTGTGTTCCGTTTCCCTTTGCCCATTTAACCTACTTCTTCGGGGACGGGAGCGCAGTGCATCTTAGAGCGAGCGCGCGTGGGTCAGGAACGGTGAGGAATTCCAATGACGCTGGACACGCAACGGAACCGGTACCGGGTACCGCGAGCTCAAGCAAGTTCTTTACCCGCCAGCCTCCGTGGGGCACATGTCCCGTGGCAGAAAAAGGGAGAAGACAAACAAAAAATTGGCACAGAGGAGCCATCTCGGAATCTGCTTATAAATAAGAGGCTCAAATCTCGGGGCGCAGTTTTGCTTCGTCGTCGCCAGGTTCAAGATGTGCAGTGGATGCTCGAGGTCGTGCAATAAAGTGTGCTTCCGTTCGTGAGTGCAGAAATCCGAGGAATCAAGGAACCCACCGTGTTATATTCAAGTTCAACCGTTCGCAGCGTGTAATCCGCATCGATTCAAGCAAATTCTGCAGAAACCGAATTTGGTGGTTACAATATGGCGTTCGTTCGGGTGCTGCTGGTCGTGTGTTCTCTCGTGGCTCTGATCGAGTCGAACCCCGCAGTGGACAGTGGCAGTGCCGTGAATCACCTGGTGAGCCATTGATGGACCAAGCGTTCGTCGTGTTCGGCCGACGGCTAATCTGGTTGCGTTTTCACATCGTGTCCCACAGGAGGCGGACGCGGCCGGGAAGCTCAGCAAGGCGAGCCTAGAGGACAGCTTTATCCGCCGGCTCGGGGGCAAGTGCACGCAGAAGGACAACAGCTCCTGCGTGATGCTCAAACTGGTCACCTACATGAATCGGATGCTGAAAAAGTCCACCATCAGCCTCGGGGACAGCCTGGAGCTGATGAAAACACGGTAAGCGCGAACTTTAGTACAGGTTTCGGTATTCGTTTGAGGGATTCTCTGGAAGTGCACGGTTTACCGGTACTAGTAGCAGATTATCCCGGCTTTGAACTACCTTCACGTACTGCACAATCCACATGTTCTATTTATGATTAATTCCAGGATATACTGATAAAAGCAACAGCAGAGCACACACGAGACACACAATAGTAGCGTGAGGTTTCCAAAGGCTGTTCAAAGTTCATATTTGTGATTTGCTTAACTCATCGTTGGTATTCGGTCTTCGTATGGCTTAATTTAGGGGTGCAGTGTGTTGGAAATACATGTCCTAGATGTGAGCGAATTTCTAAGGAGTTGATTACATGCTTCAAACGACAAGATCAATTTAAAGAAGTGCAGTAAACCTGATCTGCAATGGGTTGACTACAATCGGATCCTAATGTAGTTTAATAAAAGTTGATTATGTTTCATTGATCAAAGCACAATCCACGGTCGTTTGGGATGGATACCATTAACATTCACATGTGACTAACTGCAACAACTCCAATCAGTCAACTCCAATCAGTGAGACGTCCCCATGTGAATAGATTTCATTCTGTGCTGTAAGCATAAGCTTCTCAAAACCACATTCACCAGAACAATTCGTTGGTGGTATGGAAATATGTGATATTGGTTCTCAGGCTATTTGAATAGCCGGCTTGGGTTCGTCCGCCCACTGCACTGCAGGCGAATTGATATAAACCAATCGGAAAATCATCATCCTTTCTGAAATCAGAATTCAGCCGGCCGAATCGGAGGCCGATGGGGTCGGTTGTCTCATTTGCGTAACATAATATCCGTTTGTGAGAAAACCGGGCTGCCTGCCGGGGGAAAAAGGGCCCATTCGTATCGAGGATGATAACTTCGGCATGCCACTCAATCAGCACGTATTTGCAATGGGAGGCCGGGAATGTTTATTGTAAAATATTCTCGTTCCATCTTCCGGGCCCGACACAAAAGGTTAGTTTTCAGCGAACGGCTTACACATTAGAGGAGGGTGTTCTGTCGGGCGACGGGGGCCTGAGGGCTCGATAGAAACGAACAACAAACAGAAGAACCGTGCTCATATTTCAGGCTCTTCAGGCCAAACTTTTCTGGTTCCGGTGGCTGGGGCGCATTTTACAAGGAAAATGCCATTACTGACTGATGGACCGTCGCATCTCTCGCTTGCAGGAGTGACGAGCAGCTGGCGGACCCGGACTCGGAGGAGCTGGCGGTGCTGGCGCGCTCGACCACCTCCGACGACCACAAGCTGAGCGTGATGGTGGCGGACAAGATCTGGCGCTTCATCCACAGCCGCAGCATCCGGTGGAAGGCGACGCGGGCGGCCGACGTGGTGGTGGCCTCCGGCGAGAACGGCAAGCTGAACTTCGGCGTCTCGCTCGACACCCGCCGCCTGTTCGAGGAGGGCCGCGGCCGGCTGAAGCAGTACGCCCCGATCCTGGCGGCCGTCGTCATGAAGGCGGTCCTGCTGGGGGCGCTGGTGCTGAAGGGCATCGCGCTGCTCGTCGGCAAGGCGCTGCTCGTCTCCAAGCTGGCGCTGGTGCTGGCCAGCGTGCTCGGCATCAAGAAGTTGCTGCACAAGAAGTACGTCACCTACGAGGTGGTGGCCCACGCGCCCGAGCCGCACCATCACGTCGACACGTACAGCTCGGGCTGGGCGCGCGCCCTCGACGGCTTCGTGGAGTCGTTCTCCAACGAGCTCAGCCGCCGTCTGCTGACCGACCCGCACGAGATGGCCTACCACAAGCAGCAGCAGCAGCATCAGCTCCAGCTGCCCACGCACTGACGAGGATTCGCGTAGTGCACGACGGAAGTCCCGAGTACCTGCCGGAGGGTCGGTTCTACCGGAAGGGCCGGAGAACTTTGACCTTTCGCATCGAAGAGCGGTTTTGTGTTTAAATAAATTATTTATCTTATCCATTGACGACGATTCACTTAATAGCCTCCACTCAACGCCTTTAATCTGCCCATCAAGAGCACGACTCCAACCCTCTTCCTTCCGAGTAATCGCTTTCTATAATGGAAGAAACGGTTTGAGAAAGATTTTCCCAGCCGCTCTCGTTCTTTACCACATTGAACAGTTTCAATTCAATATCCTTACTCACACAATGCCGCTTTTTTACATTAAAATTATTGGACGCTTGAAGCTTCAAAGATTCTACATCAACGACTGAGTTCAGATGCGTTTTTGCAACAGCCCAATGCTCAATTAATTGAAATTCTTGCCAACAAAAGAATCATCATTAAATTACGCGAAGACGAACAATTTCCATTTGCTGCATCAATTGCTTGTGAGATGAATACGATTTCTTGGTAAGATATCACTGCATATCAGGGTGAGCTGTCGAGATTTTCCACGCTTTTCTTTTCCACATACGCTGGTACCATCGGTTGCTTATTGGAAGAAAATATGCACACTCTGAAGCTTTTTGTTATTGCTCTCCAATCATTTCTTCCTGAATTGGATGAACCGATTGGACGTCGTCTTATCTGGAAGTCTTCTGTGGAAGCTGGTTATGCATAATTTGAGTGTTGCATGATGCTTTCCATTCTATCAATATACCATCAAGAAGATGCTTCTGCCATGGAGAAACGGAGGAAGCAATCCACCGCTGCAGACGAGGCCTTCCTTCACTGCATCGATGCAATTTTACGATTCGTTAACGCCACAACTCGTTCCTGAACGGTTTGGCTCGCTCCGGACGAGCTGCCCGAGACTAATCGCTCCGCAGGCGCATCCCCGGCGGCCAAGTTTCGCTTTTCTGCCACGCACCAGCACACACCAGGATAGTCGATGGCCGAAACCGGTCTGCCGATTTGCGGCCGTGTCCCAAATAACGCTCGCACCAATGCACACGGACGAACGCCCCGTGCAGATTCGGCCGGCCGCGTAAGTGGGTTAGCAGTGGGCTGACGTTGTCCATCCCGGAAGGCTCGTGATTTTCTTTCGTGACGACACAGCAAGGGAAAGAAAGAGGGGGAAAAAAACACCAACGCGCAACTCGTACACTTTCCGTCAACAGGTAAATAAATAAATAAATAAATATTTTATTGCGCACACTTTCCGCAAGGGACAGGGGTTTTGAGGGGTGGGGAATGGGCGGTGGGAGTGGGGTTTCCTTAGCACTGTCTACAGCCGGATCATCGCGCGGGCGCGATCGGGAGACATCAGAAACAAATAATACAACAGACTCTTGGCGGAGGACGTTCTGCTGCCTTTTTTCTTTGGGTTATCCGTGGCCTCGAGTTCGTAAAAGCGGTTGATGGATGGGCCCGGCAGGCAGGCAGCCGAAGGAGGTCGTCAGTCGTCAGTCCGGGGAGATCCAGATGGCGCCAGGGGGCTGGCTGGGTGCTTGGCCTCACAGGTACTTGGCCGATTGCGCCTGCGGGTAGAAGTCCTGCCGCTTGATCTTGCTGCCGGCGCCAAAGTGGTGACGCTCGTTACCGCTGGAGACCACGGACGAGGGCTGAGCTGGCGAGCTGGCCGACTTGTCCGAGGCGGCCGACGCCGCGTCCACGACCGACGGGTTGACGTTGCTGGCGGCACCGAGGCCTCCCTCGGAGGCGTGCAGGGCCGACGGTCCGTCGTGATGACCCAGGTGTCCACCCAGTCCCATCGAGTACATGTCGTTGGAGGCACCCGGGAACCCGTGGTGGAAGTCCATGCCGTACGGCATCATGAACGGCTCCGGGTGGTCAAAGTACGGTGCTGGCATGACACTGTGAAACAGAGACGGGTTAGCCCATGGTAGGTGCGATCACGGACAGCGACTACTTACGCGACGGGTTCCATGAGTTTCTTGAACGTCATCATCGCAACGACAATTAGGGCAATTTTAGCGACCAAAAAGGCCTTAATCGCCAGCAGCTTCACGCCGGCGATGGCCAGCGCGTACCAACCGATCTGGCTGAAGACCAGGAAGGCGGGCACGAAGAAGCGCATATGCTTGCGAGTTTTACCGCGGGCTCCTGCAAGGAAAGTTTGGAAAAAAGGGAAAAGCAACGGCCCGCAGGTTGCCAGCATTAGACCTCGGGTGTTTTTGTTTGTGGTTTTTGGAGTTCACGGCTCGGGCTCTTGGGCCTTACCATCGTCCTTCTTGAGCAGCGACACCTCGACAAAGTTGGGATAGTCGGCCGAGCGCTCCACGTTGACCACCATCGGGCCGACCGGGACCTTGAGCGCGTGCGAGCTGAGGAAGTCCAGGGCACCAGACGAGCGGCCCTCCACGCTCAGCGGGATGCGCTCCAGGGGCTGCACGCTGAACGCGCCAAAGTCGACCGAGCGGCGAGCCGCCAGCTTCTGCACGACGTCCTTGGCCAGGCCGGCGACGCACGTCACGTTGTTCACGCAGGACCAGCTCAGCCCGTCCGCCACCGACGACGCCTCGGCCTTTCGCGCCACGCTGGCGCCCTGCACGGCGACCACGCAGATCACCAGGATCGAGACCACTTTCTTGAAGGACATGCTTGCGGCCGCTGCTGCTGCTGCTGCTGCTGGTGCTCGAACTGTCGCTGCTAAACGTTGATCCTTGCCGGGCACGCTGAGGCACTTCACTTCACGTCTACGTCACTAGGCCACCGGGAGTTCAGATCGTTCACACCACACTTCTTCTGCTGCTGCTGCTGCTGCTACTGCTGCTGCTGCTTTGCCACTCACGATCGTCGACTAGAGCTCATTTGGGCCGGTGCCTTATCCGATGTTATCACTAAACACTAAGAAGCCATAAAATGATAGATTTTGCAGGAATACAACGAGTTTTATTCACTTCACAGTTGGTGAGCAGCTGGCGCGCCCGAGCGGTCCGTCATCCCCACTCCGGGGCGTTCGCGTCGGTGGAAAACGCGAAAAACCCCCCGCGCCCAACCTTAGCTAGAGCAGGAGGAGAGCGCAGGCGAAAAACGGATACTTCTGCGGCGCCGGAATGGAGCGCTGGTGAAAAGCGCCCGGGCTTGTGCATTTTCCAATTGGATTAATTAACAAGCCCACGGACACGCGAGCATCGCCGCACCCTCACGCGCCCTTTTCCATCCTGCCGGATCGCTACGCATCGATCCACCCCCGAGATTCCGCAGCCAAACACCGGCAGGAGGAGAGAAAGATGAGCTCCGGGTGGTGAAAAAGTGTGCCAAACGCCGAACGCTGGCGATATGGTTTGCTTGCCGTCTACTGCGCGCCCAGGACACGAGCCGGGAGGGGGGGGGGGGGGGGAGACCCGCGCAAAGGGATGGTTTGCATTTTTCACTTTTCATTCGACAACAAACTGCAACTGTGCATCTGCTTTTTTGGCATCCTCTCCGGCGCGCTGCAACTGCACCTGCAACGGGCCTGGCGGGCTGCGTGGTCGCGCCGCATGACTGGAGGGAAAAGTTTTCCACCCCCGTCACAGGTTCGGGAGCAGGGGCGTGGAGTTAGCTCGTAGCAAGAATACAAGAAGGAGTGAGTGAGAGAGGGATAGAAAAATGTGCTACATGGATCTAAAACGGATCCTGCGTCGAGACGCGCCCGAGATCCGTTTTCACTGAAAGTTAACAAGCGCGGACAAGGCTATCATTAATCAGATGCGCGGTATCAACGCGGTTTGGCGATGATTTTTCACTTTCCATCAACGAGACGTTGTTTGCTGCTGATGGCATTAATGTGTTTACATAAGTCACCGCATAAGGAGAGGCGCTAGTGGAAAGGTGCATAATGACACTTGATTTCCATCCGCGTCTTCGGATATTGCGAACTGTCACAAATCTAGTTCGAGCAAGAGATGGATGGCTTTTGCTTGGCTACAGGCACGATGCAGTGTTAGGGAGGGATTAGAAATTACTTCTTTGACGAATGTGAGATAAAATTGTGTAGAGATTCTATTATTTTTTTCATTCTTTTCTATTCTAATACTATTTAATAAATAAATAAATTCACAGGATGGGCAAACCACACGTTTTTTCCTTCCACTTTGGTTTCATAAAACGAACTTACAATTCCATTTAATTCCCATTCCCACAGTAATTTAAAAAATATATATATTTCAGTAATCCAAACCATCATTAAAACACATTTGCAACCAATTAGAATCATACTAAAGCTAAATGTTTGCTCTTCATCGCAAAACGGGTTTATATGGTTTTGAGTAGGAAACTAGCCCGTATTTGCCTGTTTATGAAATTCTGGAGAACCACAAAGCTAATGTACTTCACAGCTCACAGTATTCCATTTCAACTCGTTAATTATGATTGGCACACAACATTCCACTCTCGGTCATTTAGACGCATCTAGCTAAATTTCGCTCGAAAACCAATCGACCCCGCTGCGGCATGCGATGGAAATCATTAAACCGCGGACGCATTTCCCGCAAGCGCTTCCCTGCATTTCCCCACGGTCACTGGCCATTCGGTTTAGGTCCATCGAAGGGGGGGCCTACTTTTCCCTCCTGGTCATCCAGCGAACATGGAGGAAAAACTATTCCAAACCAACAACGCACAGACACGCGCACATACATACGAAACGCCTATGCAAAGAGGGTAGAATGGGGGATGCCCATCGGGTGAAACGTGGTAAACGGCTGCAGTGGCATGATATGTGCATGGTGAGTGCATCCGTGTATCGGTGGACCAAAGGAAAATAAAAGTAAACGATACATTCCCGAGCACACGAAACATGGTATGCGCAAATCAACCCACACTCGTGCCAGGAGCTCTAGCTCCCGTTAGAAGCTCGCGAGTTTTTGCATGCCACATTGGGAGCGGATTCGATATCGGTGCTTCCAGGTATAGCAGCAGGCTTCTCCATTCCATTCGCATAATGCAAAAGTGAGCATTCAGAACGGCTTAACTGGACTAGGTTTTAGAATTTAAATAATAGTCAAAAGGCCAATGAATTCCCATTCATACATTTACTCATTCCATCTGCGTAGGTGAAAAAATATCAAAATAAATATCCTTTTTTTTAATACGGACCATTTAACTTAAGAAAATAAAACTATTAAGAATTAAAATTTAAAACCAACAGAAAATGGTTTAGAAGCACTGACGAAGCGTGAGGAAAAAAAAGGTGAAAAGCGCATTTAGTATGCGCCTTTCGATATGCAATACGCAAAGCATGAAATTTGCTGAATAAAGAAAACGCTCAAACGAAAACATGCTGCACGTGTGGAGTATTTTCAAACATGCTGATTGTTGTTATTTGTTCCTCGACGGCTTTGGTTGCATGTCCAAAATACAGATGAGCATTTAAAGTTGAATCATCAACACTTTTCGGATGCTTAACGGCGTTTCTCAATGTTGGAAAGTGATGCAACTGAGATAAATGTAAGTAGTTCTTATTCGGCAGTTTTCGGTCTTCGGATGGACGTGCCGCTCAGTTTATTGCTGCTTTGGACTGTTTAATAAATAATGGGTTGGTCTTTACACATGTAGTAATAAGTTAGGATGGTTAAGAGTAGTCTGCTGCTATTTTCGACGCCTTCGTCCCTAAGCGTACCGCCTCAGTTGAGAGGTTGTGCCCATCCATTGTACGCCATCTGCTGAGCAACCTGTTCGTCCTCCACGGAGCGGCGCTTCCGGGCCCCTCCATGCGCGTGATGGCCATCATCCGAGTGCACCTCGAAGTGCTCGTCGTTGTGCCGACCCTTATGGTCTCCCTGCTCGGTGAGCTTCTTCAGTCCCAGGATAGCCGACAGGAGCAACGCGACCATCGACACGCCGAGCGCCTTCAGGGCCAGCAGTCCCACGCCGCCGAATCCGAGCGCTGCAAGGAGCTTGCCCATCATCAGCCCCATCATCATGATCGCGCCGAGACCTCCCTTGTCCTTCTTGCGGGCCTCTGGAATGGAAAGCGAGTTTTCCCCTGATTATCGAAACTGAAGCCAAACGTCACCTTCCACTGTTACGAACCGGCCACATCAGCGATCACCTCCTGGTCCATCGCCCCGAACGCCGTGCGGATGGCGTCCTGAATATCGGACCGCTTCAGCAGCTGCCCGAAGTTGATCTTGATCTCATGGCTCTGCAGGTACTTTCCGACGCGCCCGAACACGGTGCGCTCCTCATCCTGCACCTCGTTGAACGACCGTTCGCGCTCCTCGGCACTGCCAGCCTGGACAATTTCCACGCCCGGGAAAAGCTTCACCACGCCGACCTCTTCCGCCTTGCCCGACCGTGCTAGCCGCTTCACGAGATTGCGCACAATCTTGGCCCCGTGGCAGGACAGTGCGCCCTCGCTGGTGCCACAGTCCTTCTGATTCTGATTCACGGACAGGGCCGAACCGAGGGCCAGAACGCAACCGAGCAGAACCACCGCACACAGGAACACTTTCATTCTGATATCGATATCCTTTTGCTCTCTCCAACACACACACTAGTACACGGCACTGAACAAAGCACGGACCGCTGTTCAATGGCAATAAATCACACCTAATTCCTGGCGAGGCGCGGAACAAGCGAAGATTTATGAGGCACCAGAGCGGACGGGACGGAACTCCGAAACGAGAAGATCTTCTACCGGGAACGGCTGAGCGGTAACTGATGATGGAATGCAATTGCGCAAGTCGCTTTTATACAACTGCTGCCACCGTTCCCGTGAAAACTCATGGCCAAGAATGGCCGTGGCCGTGATCGAATTTTTGTTTCTTCCTTCTTTCCCGCGCCCGGCTCGGCATCCCGGGGCGAGATGGCCAATTTCGGGCGGGGTAAGAGTGCGGCCGCCGTCGTATACGACGGTTGGCAGTGCGATCAGTCATACGATCAACCGCAGAAATTGATTACTTACAGTTTCTAATGCGAGCAACGCTTTCCAGAGCTTTGTTTTCCTCTCCGGGGTTTTTCGGTTGGAGTGCGTTCAGTCGACCGCCAGGGAAGGAAAGTAAGGAACGTCACCCGGCGATGTTGGCTATGCGAGGAACGGTACTCCATGGGAAGTTGTTAAGGAATCTTTTGCAGTCGCTTTTTGTCATTACAAGAATTTTCTCTACATATTCTGTTTCTCTTCCCTTTTTACACTTTTTCATGTTAAAGGAGTTAAGTTTGAAGGAGTTACATTTTTAAATTTAAAATTTCTTTTTTTTCGAATTGTAACAAACCTGGAAAACCATACACTGCAATTCAATCGGACAAATACTTAGCTTTCTTGAGAACGTGCAATTTTCTGGACGAAACCCTAAGATCACCCTTGTTAACGCATTTCATAATAATTTTAGAATAACGACATTGCGTTCTGATTGTTTTTCATCCTATACAAGTACCTATCAAATAAAACATCAAATAAAAATCAAATAAAATATTAAAAACAAACGAGATTGCTTTAAGTTTATTTTGCTTACAAAAAATTTAAGTCTATAAAAAGGGATCAAAAATACAAACAACATTTCAATTTTGGGATAGGAAATGCTTATTATGTAAATTTACTAAATAAGCCATGCATTTTCATTCTATGTGAATAGTTTTAAGACTACAGGGTAAGGTTCATATTAATATTCGAGTTGGATTCGCATTCGAAATGACGCATGCAACTAAACGCAACGCTAGTCCCAGGAAGAACCATCCCGCAGTGGCATTGTTTAAGTCACCCATTTTGCACCACAGCTTCATCCTTTGTGGTGGCACGTAGCGGGCTTCGTCGGTCTTGAATCTGTCGGAAAAACGCCATCCAGACTCCAATCTGCTACCCATTGCACGCTCGGTGACTCCGTTTCTGCCACTGCGCCGCTGGTGACAAGTGAAAATCCGGCCAATAAATTAATGCTTCACTGGTTCCGGCGCACCACCGTTCGCCAGCCCCGTTCGATCGGGAAAACTAGGCGTCGGCCACGTCAGCCACCATTTAGCAGTGCGTGAAAAAGCTCTTAATGCGGACCTAAATCGTGGACCGAGGACCAAATCGATCCGGACCGCAGTGAAAGCGCCGGGAAGTGTTCTGCACTTACTGCAAGCTAAAGCTGGCCCAAAGTTAATCCTCGATAAATAACAACCCCGTCGGATAGCCGAATCCTAGGGATGTTTGAAGGACCTAATGACACTTTCTTCCACAACGCCCTTCGTAGCACGCAGCATACCGCTCCCCATCGAATGATGCGTCATTTATCAGATAGGACACTAATTGAGCTGTCAAGTGGTTCTATTCGAAGGCAATTTGGAAATTTACTCGATCGGCCGGCCACGAGACCGTTACCAGGCTTTTGTTTGCCAACTGGAGCCCAATGATTAACCCAGTTGCGAGCAGTGAAAGAAATAATTTACCGGTGTTGTCCATCGGGATCAACCGAACCCCGTCGCGTCCGGGCTGCCACCACAACACAACCGAGGGAAACCCAAGTTGGGGACCATGATGGGGGAAAATCCGAACAGCGGGCAAATAAGATAAATTCGTCGCTATTACGTTGGAGGCAGGAAACGGCCGGAATGATTCGCTCCGACACCTGCTCCAATGAAGCGGGTCGTAATTCATTCGCCTTACCTGGGACGCCCGTTTCGTCTAGCGGGCCGCTCGCATTTCGGTTTCACTTTCACTGGCGCCAGGTAGCCAGCTGGCCCTTGCTCGAGCCGGAAAAATCGTTCACGCGTGAAAAGCGTTCCTAGGAACGACAGTCGCACTTGACCGTCCCAACAAATGGGTCAATTTTATGCTTCACCTCGAATCTGTCGTGGCGTATTTTGGGGTTCGCAGAAATGGACAGGATGTTAAATGAATTCGATGAAACGGATGGAGCTGGCAAGCCTGTCTCCAGAGAAAAGTGGGTGATATTCCTTAGTTTTATGGAACTACTTAATTTTTTATGGAACCGGCAAATGTTTGGCTATTAAAATTCCTGATTTGATGCAGAATAATACAGTACATATTTGCCATCAATTTGCTGTTTGCTTTATTTAAGTTAACCTAAATTTTTAGAGTCATACGACTAAGGCATAAACTCATCGTACCCAGAAAGAAAATATACAGGCTCAAAATGAAGTCTATTGATTTTTCCAATACTTAATTAAAAAGCCATTTGATAAGACAGCTACCGAATAATAATCAGAAACGAGTAGTTGGCTGCATAAATACTGAATCGTGGTTTGCTGATGATGATGATATCTACCTCTAACCTCAACATACGTTTGAGAATGGCGTTGTTATCTATCGATATTATCGCGACATGTCAAGTCGTAGTACGAAGTGGTGGTATTGAAGTGGTATTCCCAGGAAAACACCAATGGCTCTCTGGTTTCCTTGCATACACACAATCGCACGGTACTCCTTAATCGCAAATTACTGGTGTGTTATCAATTACACGAACGTTTATTCCGTTTGAAATTCTAATCGAAACGATATCACCAGCGTGGTGAACATAGGACCACAAATGAAAGCTATAATTTTCAAGTAACTACGAATGTATAACCAACATCGCACATACATTCCGTCGGTCAGTAAGAAAGCATAGAACTTATCGTGCCATCTGACCCATAATGCTGCTCTATCGTGGGCCAAATTGCAGCCAGCATGTGGTTCGTAATAACACCTAATTTTGCACTGCCCCGGAAGCAGCCGGTAGAAAGTTGGACTGAGCTGAGTGGATGCCTAAGAATAAACTGTGCGTGCTGCAGAAAGTACGTCTGACCAAATACAAAACCCACCAGACGGAAGGAAACGAATAGAAAAGTGAAACGGTCGGCAGTGGCCTTACGGCGATTGAAGCCCATCTACGCTCCCGACTGACCGCTTCCAGCAGTGATCTGCGCTCGATTATCTAATTTGCTCTAATCGACCTGCCCATATCAGCAGGAGCCGCGTGCCTGGAAGTTGCGTGCGTGATCCCGTGTTGCTTACGGTTTATGGCAGTGCCTTCAAACTTTCATCTCGAACGGAAAATGGTACGCAACAAAAGATCACTGCACGGGGATGATCGGTCAGAATGGACGAACGCGACCGGGTGATACATGGGAGGCGGGAATACAAGCAAAAACAGCTCATAAAACTAGCGGAATACGCAACCGGGAATAGAGGAAAGTAGGTCCCTTAACCGGAGGCTCTGGGGCGGACTTGGCAATGAAAGCTTTCTTGATTTTCTGGACCCGTTTTGCCTTGGAAACGTCCACTTGTTCTTCATTTGGATATTAAACGTTGAAGATATTACTTTGGTAGAGTGCTGCCGTTTGCCAGTGCTAGACAAAGTAATTGGATTATTTTAGCTACTCTCGTAATTTCATCTATTCGTTGGCTTCAGTTATTCTGCCAAAGTGATTCGTATTTGTCACGACAAAGCGAGACGTTAGCAAAATAAAATACCGTGTCATGTTTTGAAGCAGACAAAAGCTGTCGTCCTTCCTTTACATTCAACATTGACGATGAAAAGAAAATGCTTAAAATTAAACTCCATTACCAAATAAGTACACCGAAACGCAAGTTAGAAAATGTGAATTATTCATGGTTTCAAATAGATTCAGTTGTTAAGGAAATTAATTTGGAAACTGTCGTTACAACATAGCTTGTGGACATGCTCCCAAATCGATGTTGAGTAAATCCGTTTGTATAGTATAACAGTAATTCAAATGCGTACATTTTAAGCTTCAAAGCTTACGCATTCCGTGTTGCCTACATTTTGGCGCAACCAGCAACGTAACGATCAGTAACATGAATGACGAACAGAGCAATTACCCACTTGACAAAAACTTGCATGCAAACTCCTAATTTTGTGTCACCTCGAATTTTGCCATACAAAATCTAGGAGAAAATAGGAAAAGTTGGGAGAAGTTGAGCCCAGGCTTATGAGCGTGTGTGAGTGAGGACGTGCGGCCCAGATTGATGCATGTGTTGGTGCGAACCATGAAATTTATGTATGTAGTAGTGATAAATGGTTTCTTTCGGTTGGTGGCGCACAATAAAATGTCAAAATTGAAATTCGAAGAATTTCTGTTTATTCAGAACGCAATCACAATTTGTCTCCCACATTTTTACACAAGTGCGCATTTTTTTGGCTCCGTTATTAAGGTAAGATTTCCTCGTTTTTCTTAACTAAATTGTGTTAAAATACTACAATGTAATGCTTACAATAATATTTACACAAATTTCAGATGTCCTTACCGAACAATCCGTTGGCAGACGTTGCCAAAGAATTAGCTTTGATTCGCCGGCGCCTGGCACGGCAAGATATCCAACACGACAATACTAATTCAAGGATAGAAGAGCTGCATGCGAAGGTAGACATAATAACAAACCTGCTAGTGAAATTTCTAGAGGCACAAATTCCATCCCAGCAAATCCACGGCGGCACAGCAGAACATGCATCCCAGCAAGCAGAAGAAATAGAAGTAGCAAACCAAACAGTAGAAGTCGAATTAGCCATTCCATTTACCACAGTCCAAACGATGGAGGAGATGGATTTGCTGGAAGAAAGATTGCAAAAGAATGAAGAACAAATTAGATTCAAAAAGTGGGTAGATAGAAATGTGCGCAAAGGCCCACCGAAACAACGAGCCTGCGATGCACTATGTGCCATAATAGAACCGGAAATACTAACCAAACTATCGTGGACAGGGAGAGGGCAAAAGGTCGCCATCACTAGGTTTAAAAATATTCTAAACGTTATCCAAGAAGTAGCAGGAAACATTTCAGATGAGGAATTGAAAAAGTGGCTGCAGCTAAAGTTACTGCACAGCGATAACGTTATAAAAAAGAAATATGTAAATAAAGCTAGTTCCCATAAGGTTTAGGATAGGATAGTTTTTTAGATTAGTTGTAAGATTAGTATAGTCAGTTCTTTTACATATGTTCCTTATTTTTTTGTTATATTTATAGTTAATAAGCTATGAATTATCCTGTGTTGTGAATTATTCTGTGATGAACTAAACATAATTTTTAAAAACATGTCATGAATTTTATTTGTCCCCTACATAACATCCTCTGAAAGAAAAATAATAATAACGAAAGAAGAGACTTTGATTCCGTTTGATTCCGTTCCGTTGATGAAATAATGATGATGCCCCACCCCTTTCCCGTGTACAGATTGAGAAGAAAATCGATGAATTTATAACGAGAAGAATGGAATTTATAACAAGCAACTAACGAAAGTGAATTTCAATCAAGTACACCGTCTTTATGTTTTTTCAAAGCATAAACAACATCATCATCATTATTTTACCATCACCAACCAAATTTTAACACACAAAATAAAGAAGTATAAAATCATAGCTATTATTTACCCGCCACCAACAGAAAATTGAAAACACCCTGGAATGCAAAATTTAACATTTCCACTACAACATGCAAACTATAAGGACATGCAAACTATAAGGACATGCAAACTATAAGGACATGCAAACTTATGAGTAAATGAAATTTTGAATATTTAGTTAGTAATGAAGGTGTGTAACAAAGGAATAAAAAGTATAGATTGGTTCGAATCTTCTGAAAATTCATCAACATCAAAATAGGCGAGAGGACGAGGAGGTAAGGTAATGGCAACTAATTTACATTTAATTGATTCAATGTTAAGTTTTACTCTGTTAGAAGGGATGTATGAGTTAAGTTTGTAAATATTCAGATCAGTAGACTTTAATTGGAGAGTAGAAACCCCGTCTTCCATGTTAATACTAAAATAATCTTCCTTATTTGCATATTGAATTCCAATGATCTGTAAAGAATTTAATTCAGAAATGTCTACTCTCAAAAATTTTACTACATCATTAGATTTAGTCAAAAACCATTGATTTCTAAAGTTAGGCATCAAAACAAAACTGGATGAAACATGCACTCCAACACCATTAGTTGTTAAACATGGATATTTCTTTTTATTTGAATGGATAGATGCATAAATTGATTCTAATGCCTTTGACCTGCCTGCTACTTGTTCTAAACATTTTGAACCTTTCTTAACGCACCGTTTGAAAAACTGTAAAAAATTCTCAAAATCATATGCTGAAAAATTCTCCAACTGTCCATGTACTTCAACGTCTTCATGAACGTGCAAAAGATTGTGAACGTTACTGGTCATGTGAGTACGACCATAATGACTTGAAAAATCTATTACAAATTTTGAAAGCATTCTATGTGCAAGAGGGATCAACTCTCGATATGCCGAGGAAGAAAAAATTGTGACACTACAAAAGTAAAGAAGGTAATGATGATAACCTTCAATATGCAAAACATCTTTGTAAATTACTGGGCTAATGTAGTGAAGGAAAGACCTAAACTCGGTTGCTTTCCAATACTGAATAGAAGCAAGAGATCGAAATGGTCGATGTATTTCAGAAGGAAGTTTGGTTTTTTCCATAAAATGCGAAATGTTGTTCTTTTGGTCACTGGACCACCGATGAAAGCTTTGCATTCTATTGTTCAAAAGGCCTACAAGGATTTTACGACTAACACCCAAATCAATAAGGTGCAATCGATCAGCTACTGGAAAATTAATAATCATATTTAAATTTGAAATATCTTCTAAAGGTGAACGTTTTATTTTATGATGCTCCTTGTCATCCCGTGAACGGAAGCTTGCATCTGTACGCGGTGGTGCAGGTGGAGAGTCGAAAATTACTTTACCCTCCGGCTGTATATGCACTCCAACAGTGGTGCACTTCGTGCATCCATGTTTTGCAGAAAATCCCATAACCGACTTAATAAAAGCCCGGGCTGGGGAATCGGCGATAAAAGCACTCACACGTACCTCCACTCTTTTTTCGCCAAAGTGTATTCCTGTTGACTGCAAAATGTTCAACTCCTCCACGAGTGGGCGCAAAAATGGTTCCAAGTTGTCTGGTTTTTTTTGGCCGCAAAATACACTCGCAACCATTACCGGACATTCGGGCAATTCATTCACTTTAAAAAGAATTGGCCACAACTGCGTTGCGCTACTTTTAAAAAGAGGAAGGCCATCAATAAAAAATTTAAGGCTTAAAATCCCCTCTCCTGGAATGTTTTCTTTGAAACAATTCCTCAGGGCGTTTTCAATCCCTGAGTACCAAAAATCTCCACCAGGTAGTTTATGGATCTCGCTTGCAACTTTGGGAATTCCCAATAGCGTACGACCATCCTTAGGAAGTTCGTCGTGACCGAACTTTCTCAAAATTGCCAGCATCAAATTGAGAAAATTGCGGGAAAGAAGACCTACAAGCCCCAAATATCTCAAAGCCTCTTGCAACGTTGTAAAAGAATCTAAGAAGCTATAAGCTTCTTTCCAAAACTCTTCACCTGGCTCTTCAACACCATGTTCATTGTGTTCCGCATCTTCTTCGGCACGATCAAAAGCATCATTGATAGTATTGCTACCTTCTAAACCTCTTCTAGTATTAATAAAAACGGGTTGAGAACACTGGATGTTAGTGTTGTTAATATTTACATCTAGACCCCTACTACCGCCACCGCTACCTCCAGAATCATCATCATCATTCAAGTTATCTGAAAAGATAAAAAATACAAAAAGGTACAATTAGTAGAGTTACGAACAAAAGTTCTTGAAGACATATATTTGCGTTTCTCGAAGCCCTATGTAGTACCGTAGGATGTTCTTTAGCCAGTTTATTTGCTCAACAACTTTTAACGGCTTATACTATCGGGAAGAATGCACTGATCTTTGGTCGGCACCATTTACTTATAGATTTAGGGATAAAGACAAGAAGCGGAATGTACTGTTCAGTGATGAAATCAAGCAGAAACTTCATAGCAGGACTTAAACTTTCATGGCACGACCCATATGAGGCGGTGCCGGATCCAGCAATAAAACCCGGGGTTTGTGCTGCCCACCTGCCGGCACAGTGTTTGCTTCATTGTATAAGGCTGCTTCTGGGTCAGGCTGATCCATTCAATCAATACTTCAAGTAGAAAAAAACCAAACGCGATAGGCTCCACAAATGTAATTCTTTCTTCCGGACGGTTCTAGATCTTCCATCAATCATGAATCAAACAAATCTTCCAAATGATAAACAGTCCCCTGATGGTGTTGAAAGTTCACCTTCAACATAAAAAACAAGTACAAATAATTGAGACTAAATAGCATCCAATGCGATTGTTTTTCGCAAAATGAAAATTAACAAATCGTTCACATGTTTTGCACCTCCGACTGCTTTAGCATTTCAAAGCAGAACACCAACACAAACTAGTAACTATTCGCGAGTAAACGATTTGCGATTGAAATAGGAATATTCAGTATAATTTAATGTTTTCACCATACACATTGCAAGCATAATCACGGTAGCGATTTCACTATATTGCTTTAACACACAAAAAAACATTACACTTACCAAACATTGGGCCAGCAGGTGTCGGAGTCAAACCGGAGCCCGATGCCAGCATTTGACGATATTCTGCATCGTAAACTCGCTCTTCTTCCTCTAGACTTCGACGGACCTTCCGATAAATTGATGATCTCGATGTCATGTTGAATGGTTTGTTCTGGATTGCTGTTTTTCTACAAAGATTCAAAACATAGATTAGTTCAACTCGCTTGCTGTTTTGTTTCTGAGCCGGCTTCTCGAACTTGTCATTTTTTCACTGACGCGTCGCGACAGGTACGTACGTACCATTTCTTTCACTAACACAGACAACCCAGGTAAATCGCTGTGTACAGACACGGGAAGCTCCGTTTATATCACTCGGGTTCACTAAAGCTTGTTTACAAGGACCGAAACTTGTACGGTAACGGTCAAAATGACTAGTGGGTACTTGGTCAGTAAGATGAATGATTCGACAATGTCAAATAAACCCTTAAGTGTTTATTGAACTTGTAGATCTTTAAAAAAAAGAGGAACGCATCTAAATAATGTTCTAATATATTTTGGTTTAATTATTATAAGATTAAAGTGTCTTAGGTTTAATTCTCGCCGGCCCAACCGGCAACGTACAAATCAATAACATTGATAAGAAATTCTTTAAATTTTCCATGGAACACAGCATTTGTCTGTGCCCGAAGTGACTGTGTAAAAGGTACTATTCTTCGCTAAAACTTCAGCCATGTGGAAGCGATATTTCTATTTGATTGATTTTCCTCAGAATTAGAAACGTAATCAATACGACAATGTCTTCTTCTACCAGCGCCTGTTGAATGTTTCTGCAGTTAGAAGCTCAATCGCTTGCGAACCGTCTTCCATCGTTGCAGTTTCATCAAATGTTCTTGGTGAATTTAATTAAAACTTTACTAATTCTTCACTTCCCTGCTAAGCGTCGCCGATAAAAGTGGAGGTGATCAGTGTTCGATTTCCGCCAACGCCAACAGCGGCGAGCGTGCTAGCCTAAAGAACTTAAATCACGTACTGAAGCGGGGCAAAACTTGATCCTACCTCTCAAAAGATGCCATCGTCGAATACGTCCATTGTTTGCCGAAGCAATTGATAAAAAATCATCCCCAGCTAAGATTAAAAGCCCACCCCATCCCTCGAAGTTCACCCTGTGACACCGGAACGAGAAATGGAACGCTCACCGTGGGCCTGTTTTTTCTCTCAAGCCACCCGGGACCGCCTTCCACCGAAACAACGTTGACGACTTCCGGCAGCACAACCGCGACTTCATCATCATCACCTTCGTCATCATCATCAACATCAACCTCATGGTGTGGTTGGGACTTACTTGGGTCTAAGTGTTTCCTCGGGTGCTGGCGGATGAATGCCGTTTTCCTGCTCCTTATCAATATTCCATCAGGTATTCGGCGACGCCTCGTACAGGATCGATATCGGCCCTCTATCGTCGGGGACCACCCCCCGGGATTGGCCAGCATTGGGCCGCACACCACCCACCTTCCAAGTTGGTTGAGGTGAAGGTGAAAATCGAGAGGCGACCCGTGAAACATCGCTCCATCGCATCTAAATGTGGGGCGCTTATGAACAACAAAATAACAAACGAACGGAAAAGAAATAACTTTCTTTTCTATGCTGCACCTTATGCAGCAACGGCACCCGAGCGACGGAACGGCGTGCCGGAGCCAGCGGTCCGTGCCATCGGCGCATCATACGCCCGTACAAACCCGGCACCACGACGCCCCAGACGGACGGACGGTGGACGAGTTTCGTCATTAATCCAATGCGAATCGTAGCGGGAATACTTTATGGCCTCTTTAGTGCCTTCGCTGGCTTCCTCCTGCACTTGTCCGTTTCTTTAATGCTTGCCCGAAAACAAATGTGAGCCAGCATGTGTGGCATGCTGCACGTAGCTCGTAGTGTCAATGCTCGTGTGCCAGAGTGATAAATGTCCGTGTCACGTGCTGGCGATGTGCGACGCGGGTACATTTTATTAGCGACATCCTACAAGACTGAACGGTTCCTGCTTGTCCCCCTTGTCTTGGCTTTACGCGGGAAAACGTGGGACCGGTGAAAAATTACCATCGTTACGCGTAATGGTAATTAGACGCCCGCGGTGTTTCCCGCGCACACCACACGATCAGCTTGGGCCGATTCGGTCGGGGCTTAGTTCCGGTAGTTAAGGACTGGAGCTGAGCCATGATGCTCCTAATGGTTATTAACTCTTGCCATCGGCACGTCGGTGGGGAGGGCAGCTCGAAAGGTGATGTTTTGTGCGTCTTTGAACAGCCAAAGTGGAGGAAAGCAAATACAAAAGTCGGCACTTCCTGAACCGTGACAATTGGTTCATCGTTGTAAATGATTCGGGTATACGCCTCTTGCTTCTATAATTGATCGATGATGCGAATTATTTAACAAAATACCAGGTATGGAAATGATTGGAAAACTGGAATAAGCACGCGTATCGTTTCATGAAACTCATATCAACGCTATAAATTCAATTTTTTTTTTAAATAAAAACTTTCCTCGCTGCTACATTTATAAACTTTGTTTTTTATCCATTATGGAAATTCACAATTCAAATAACAAAGTTTCTGGGAACCTTCGACAACGTGAGCGAACAAATCCCGCCATAGAGTCCACTGTTTTTTTCATAAACTTTTCTTCATTTATTCCTGTCGTATCGACGACACTATTTTTTCACTTTTTTTTATATTCATATACCATACATGGGATATTTATTGCAATTTTTTGCAACAACACTTTGATTTTCCTGCTGCACTTGTACATATTCATCAGAATATGTGGAACATAGCCGACATATGCGAACAATTCGAATTTTATCACACGGGAATTAAACAATGTGAACGTGAGCGCCTGAGGCCGATTTGGACTGGCGTGCAGAGTATATCAGGATCATAATCATCGAGGTTTTTTGTTTTGTTTCACAAACCTTATTTTTAATTAACTGACATTTAATTAAAATAGACTATTGAGCCGCTGTTACAATACGATGATCGAGCCATTTATTATCGAGGCAGTTAGTTCAGATAAAAGGTTTTACTTCGTTCGTGCTTTCCTAGATGATTTTTCCACCATCTTTGCTGCCCAATGAACCGAACGGATACAACGCCTTTGCTGAGAACCATTTGGAGCAACGCCAGCTCAGCCCCAACACACAAACAAACGATTATAAATGACCCGTCACAAATTACTAACGCCCGGGCCCGTTGAGAGCTTTAAGGTTTTCCAGCGAACTTAACGCGTAGCAAAGCGCCTGCTCGTGGGCAAATTTTAACCCAAGCTTCCCAGACCGGGCCAGCCGAAAACAGATCGCCACGCCAGGGAAGGGTTTCGTGCAATTGGGTATGCAAATGAGCGGTTCCCGCTGGAGCAGCGATTCCAACCAAGAGCGACCCTTCCCGAACCGGGATGACGCGCGTTACGATAAATATTTATTGAAATGACGAAATTACAAATTTCTCCTCCCGAAAAAAAAACACGCACCCACCGAACTGGGGACGAACGTGAACACGCCCGCCACCGCCAGCCTAATGGCAGAAAGTGGAATGACAGCTGGCCCGGCAGCGAAGCCGGAGCCGGAGTAAAAGTTTCCCCGGTTTTACTTTTTTTGTAGGTCACTGTGGCGCGTCGCATACACACATCAGAATGGAACGGCACCTTTGTGTCATCCACATTCCAGCACCCCGTTGGGAGCGTGGGGGAAAGGGGGAGGAGTTGAGTGGGTTGCTAGGTGATCGAGGCATCGAAATCTGCGCCCCGTGGGCCACCGGCATGTGAAAGTGTTAGGACCCGGCAGGCAGACGGCGTGAGTCAACAGACACCCTCGATCGACACGCTTCAACGATGGACCGAGAGGCGCCAGCGTGGAGCGGAATGATCGAGGGGCAAACGGCATCTAGCAAGAGGTAGATGAAAGAAGAAGCCAAACCGACACACGCCGGAGGAGAGCAATGCGTCTAAGGTCAAGGTCACAGGAGCCCCAGCGAATGCGAACGGCTGGTTGGATGTGGTTCAGCAAAGGGAGTCAACGTAGCCAAGATATCCTTTCAGGTCTCTCAGGCTAATGGATACAAACACACAGGCAACCCATCTTCATGCGACGAAGGCTTTTATCGTTAGACTTTGCGCATTCAGCAATGAAAACGGGCCCCGGACGAATGGTCTTTCAACAAGTGATGTTTTTTTTTTCACACCGCGAGTGTGAAAGTGAGGACAGTGCCTCAGAACTCCTATTCTGTTGTTCAGGCTTGCCATAGTAAACTGCAGACCATTATAACTAGATTTACCATCAATATAGGAGGAAATTTTCGAGCTCTGGGGTTCGAGAATCTCGACGGAAGCATGTTTCGTTTTTCAGTAAGTAAAGGGTTGGCTACCACTGGCCCCGGGGAGGCCACCAGGTTGATTGATAATTGATAGTGCAGCGCCAGGAGAAGGATTCGTGCCCGCTCGGCACACTAAAAGCTTTCATGCTCGACAGCTCCCACTGCGAGAAGGAAGTAGGTTAATTAAAAGGTGCTGTCCTGTGAAGGGTCGAGGTGGTGGAGCAGGCGGTAGGACACGCTTCCTCCACGCTATCATTAATCATCGGAAAAACACATCGCACCGGTACAATGAACGCAAAAAAAAAAAACATCTATTTGAAGGTTGGTATCTGCTCATTCTTCGCACTTGCACAAAGCGCAGACAGAAGGAATGGAAAAGGGTTTTTCTTCTATTCCTTAGTGTGAACAGCAAAGTGCAGCTCGATTCTTGCCACTGGACACAAACACTTAATATGGTAGTGCGAATGCGAATGGAAGCTGCTGATGGACGCTGGTTCTTCGGCTTTCCTTTCAAGCCGACACGCCTAACGCGCAATGTCAATGTTAAAAAGCAAACCATGGCGTTGCTGTAAATGAGCATAATAAATCGAATGACACACCATTACGAGCGCCTGCCGGTGCGTAATTACGCGGTCGTTAGCGGCACTACCGAATTGTCAACCTCCACCACCAAAGGCTTCAGGCGAAGGCCAAGGTTAATTAAACCGTGACGCCACCGAGCGAGTCCCATTCGGTGCAATTTGCTCCAGACTCACGCCTTTCGGGACGGTGCTTTGTTACGCCCACTTAAAATCGTCATTAGCTTGCGATTCGGTAGGTGAAAAGTTCTCGTTTTTGTTTCTGAGGTTTGTTGGTTATTTGTTTTTTAAGGCCGAATTTTCTACCCCAAAAACGTTTGTTTACTTTTGCCGGTTAGCTGAGCGCAAAGTGGTTCAGCCAGCCAGGCAGCGCGCGGCGTAACAAATGTTTGCCCTAACTTGAGGAATGAAAGTGAAACGGTACGCAAGAGAAATAACTTCCATGGGATGAAAGACTGGAAAAATTTCGTAGGTTACCAGTTTTTGTTCAATGAAAAAATAGGGTGCCCTTCTAAAAAGCGTTTCTAGCGATTTGCTTGAGTGTTATTCTTATTTGAACCCTTAGGGATCCTCGTGTTGCAATACGTGTGTTCGTTTTTTCTTTCAGTATTTGGTGGATATTTTTTTCCCAGCGGGGATCAAACAGCTTTGAAAAGATCGGCGGAAATAAAAACTGTGTAGGCGATATTTAAGTACCCGTTGCGAAGAATGGCAAAGGATTCATAATATCTGTGGAATGTAGGTAACTATTTGTGTATGGGAGGGTGAAATCGGGCTTTTAGAAAACAAGGCAAAGTCGCTTCTGATAAGTTCCAATCATTTACGAAGTTATGTATACTAGCGCACTTTCACAAACGATCCTCCAAAAGTTGCCGAATTCACGAATATAATCTTTCCGTTTTTAGACA
The DNA here is from genome assembly GCA_914969975.1 of Anopheles atroparvus. Classification (NCBI taxonomy): domain Eukaryota; kingdom Metazoa; phylum Arthropoda; class Insecta; order Diptera; family Culicidae; genus Anopheles; species Anopheles atroparvus. The sequence goes on along the minus strand of CAJZCY010000001.1, from coordinate 45,880,231 downwards.
GATTTATCAGGTCCATGTGTCCATGTCCATACTCTTTCAGTGTGACGCACATATCGTGCATACATTAAAGCTGTCCCCAATGAGCACTGGAGCGCACTGTCAGGAAGTTTAATGGGAAGCGATTAATTAACTCCGAAGCCGGTTTGCCCCTTTGCAAAAGTTCGATGGGAGCTACGAGCAGCACGAGTGAAAATGGCGAAAAGAAAGCATAGGGTGGATCTGAAGAGGAAGGGAGGGAGATGAAGCTTCCCCACACATCCTTTTTCCTCTCATCAACAGGTCAATGGAGCCCTCGCCGAGCGTCCCATTGTCGTCGACGTAGATTGTAGTCATTAGAAGAATTTTATCGTCCTCCGCGGTGATAACATAATCAACACCTCCCAACCGGTAGCATCCCAGCGCGAGCGAGAAGGCCTACACGACGCGAAAGATGGCCGATGGGGTCTCCCTTTGCCTGTTCCGCCCTTTTGCGGCTCCGCTCATAATGGCAGTTAATTAGCGGCGCCATCGCCGCACGGCCCGGAAGATGGTCCCGTAAGATTGCGAGTGCTCAAGTGCCGCTTAAGTACCATCAGCTGAAGATTAGTGACACGTGCCTTCCCCTTGCTCGCCCTCGCGCTTCGCCAACGCGGCGCCAGGTAGAGAGCCTTTGTCAATTGAATAATCACAGGGCAGGTAATGGTAGGTGGAAGGAAAATAGTCATTTGCATTGGTGAGCTCTCGCAAACTCTCAGAGCGCGGAAGAGCGTGGGTATGGTAGAGTGTCTATGGCACACTTGGAGTGAGAGCTACACCGTTTCTTGAACGTCCTTTGGCTGTCCGTTTCAGCTAGCCCGATTTTATTAGCTCAGCCTCATCCATCGAAGCTCTCATAATCTCAAGCAGGTCGCAAACTTCGGCGCCGGTCATCGTCTATAATTTCGTCGCCGAAAGTGAACCACAAGGACATTCCAGAGGAAAAGCCCATGCGAGCTCATGCCACGGGAAATGAATCCTTGGCGTAAATGGACCATAATCAATTAGTTTGTCGTTTTACGACTCGGCCACAAACGGCCGATAGGGACGCGTTCGTCGTTTCCTTCTTTCGGGCAGGAAACCATCTTTCATCGTTCGAACATCCTTTTTTATCCTTTTATGGTTTATTCCTTTCCTTTTTTTTCATATCATCCTGCGAAGTTGGTTGGTAATACAAATAAATCGTGTGTTGCTTTTATCGCCCTTCCCAGTCCACGAGGCATCCTTTGTTGACCCGGCTGGTATCGTGAAGCAATAAAATCCCCACGATAATGGGGTTACCATAACTGAGTCTGTCATAGAGTATTGGAGCGAGAGAAAAGAAAAACCAATGTGATTTACGCACGAAAATCAATTAATGTTCGCTCCAAAGTCGGAAAAAACCGGGTGTTGAGTTCGATGCGTTAGCCACGATGAAATGTGCTGGAAAAATTAACCCCTTCTGGAGGGAAAGATATGTTTCTACCAAAAAACAGAGAGAGAGAAAACGTACACTAAACCATCCTAAACGAAAAATGAAAATGCTACGGAAACGCGTAACAACGATTTCTCTTTCGCTACAAAATTGCACTTATTAAATCGATTTCAAACGGCTCATCACGACCCCAACGAGCAAACGAGATCCGTTTGTCTATTTTTTGTTTTGTTTCTCTCATAAAAGCGTAGCTGTAGTTTGCTGTTTTTCTGACTGCTGCACCAAATGGCTCGGTTTCTATCCTACAAAATTTCCCCACAATCCGGTGGGTTATAGAAAAAAATAAAATAACATCAGCTTAATCCTAACGGAAATTTCCTCCACACTTCAGAGCCAAACGTGGAAAAAAGGCGCTTCCAGTTCTTTCAACTGCCCTGTGCTCTTTCCAATGGCGAAGCAGTATGAGTCGGTTCAGCGCAAAAAAAAAACACAATAATCCCGCCAATCATGCCCGCCTTTGGAAGAGGCCGCCCCGTGAGCCAAAGTAGCGAAGACAATCCGAACCTTGCACCTGGGCGATGATTAACATCTTCATTTAAACGAACGATGATTAATTTCTATTGTTGCTGGCCGTTTTTTTCTTAGCCATCAGCCATCTTCTCCCCTTTGAGAACTCGCTGCACCGTCGCACTGTGGCAGCTTGCGAGCTTTAGTCTCTATCCCGCGGTTCCAGGCTGCGTTATTTAAGTTTTTCCAGCAGCGAACGCAAGCGCGTACACATAGTGCGGAAAATTTCACTTTCATTTTCAATGCCAACGAAAGGCCGCCGCAGGGTGCTCCAGTGGTTGGCAAAGGTTGTGAAATTTTCCTTTCTTTTCCCGGCAGCCCGATGCAACCAGCCGGTTCATCCGGTTTTAAGGCGCCCTCGAGGCGGCCAGCCTCCAACCTCGTCAACTGATCGGCCCAACTGCGCGCCACGTTCCGGTGCGACGCAAGGGTTGAATGTATTTCTAATTATTCCGCCAGCATGGAAGCCCCAATTATGGCTGCGTTACGTAAATTGGGGATGAGTTCATGAAATTGTCCGCGTTGGGCGAGCGGCAGAGAAAATAAACAAAAACACATTAAAATGTAGCCGGGAAAATGTTGATGGGAAAACGCCACTCTGGCGAAATCCAACTAAAGCCGGCTTTAATCTCCATTTCTTTGTTGTACCTTATAAACCCTTCGCTTTGTTCGAGCAGCGCAGGATTTTGCAGCCTGTAATCAATTTTTAATGAAATATAAAAACACACAAAGTCTCTAACGAACACATTTTATCCGTTCTGGAGAATAATCCGTTTAAAGGAAACCCTCGTTATGAGGGATACATTATCCGACGCTATTTTCGTGGAAATCAATTTCGTGGAAACAAATCAATTACAACGATCACAAAAATTGATTGCAATTGTTTTATTCATGCCAACGCCGTTGCTTGTTGATCAAAAGGAAAATGAATTCTACGCAATTTTAACCATGCGTTCAATTTCAATCAATTGCGTTGTTCGATCAAAAAAGCTTTGCACAAATATGACCAACTGGGAACTTGGCACTACAACATTCTTGTTGTGTTATCCACGTTGAACTTCCAACAATGAAGTATTTCAGAACCAGTAGAACATACGGAAAATATATGCAGTTGTGGTGTGGATATGCTTGAACCGGTGCACTTGTGCTTTGATCTTGGCATTGAGCTTGAAAAGGCCGTCATTTCGGTGTGAAAATTCAGCAGCAGCTCACTGCTCGTGCAAAGAAAACCGTGGCAAATCGAAACAACACAAAGGAAAACCTGCTTGGCCTTGCGGAGCGAGAAAACTGATTTGAAGATGGACAAAAAAGAGCGCCTCATAATCGTCCTCGTACGATCGCATGGGTATTATGTCGACAGCAGAGACCATGGTTTGCCTTGCAGCGGATGATAAACCGTTGGCTCTTTGCCAAGCGGTTTCGCGAGTGCAAACACCTGGACGGGCCACCTTTAAATGGGCACAAATTGAAATGCCAGCACCTGGCCGGGCTGGGTTGGAAAGTAAAAGTGCCGCGGTGCGCCCGTCGGTGAGTGACCTGGGAGTGAGTGGCCTGGCTGGTTCGAACCCCGAACCTTCCCCACCGTGGCCATTCCCCGCACTCCACTGCACTTCGCACGGCTCGGTAGCGGATTGAACGATCATGCGGTGGAAATTGGCGAGCGAGGGACGTCGGAAAACTCCTTACGCAGTGGAGGAAGTGAAGGTGGAGGTTAGAGTTGCTGAAAACAACACCATCCCATGAAAGGTGTCCAGTTTTTCTCCGAGCAAACAATCGTTGCAAACCGATCCGCTCGCCGGATGGCAGCGAAACGAAAACTGAAAAACCCGTATTCGTTACGGTGAGCGGACCCGAGCTGCGGGCCAAGAAGCTGTATAGTGCAGGGCAGGGCGGACGCGCGAGTGGGTTCCCTTCGCAGCGGGAAAGGTGCCCATCGAAGAAAGGAAAAGTCAAGCCGTGGCCTCTCGCAGCATAACCGGAACTGGTCTTGGCCAAAACGGGGGAAAGAAATTGCGCCTGCACGCGGCGAGTGCGATGGTCTCGGTCAGCGACCTCACCCGTATCCCGTGGCCTGTTCGCGTGAGGAGAAAGAGCCCGGTCCATGGGCATGACGACAGGATTTGCAACACCTCGGGCGGCCATTGCAAACACTCGGCAAGCCCATTTGCAAAAAACAAGCCCTCACGCCAGCGACTGAAAAGAACCGCAGGGAACTGTAACAACCCACCGCACCGGTACAAACATGCCGACAACTCTCGGGGCACGATTAACAGACCTGCAGTGGCAGCAGAGAAAAAAACACCGCACACAAAAACTTCCTCTCGACCGATCGGGCTGCCATATGTAGAACAGTAGGTTAGTGACCACCAGGCACTATCGACACACCTCGTCCAGGGTGCATGAAAGAATCGCGGCGAGCCGTGTTTGCAGGGATGAAAGAAGTGAAAATAAATCGACTGCGGTTTGCCGGATCAACCTCGCTGACCCACTCGGTTTGGCCGAAAGCGGGAGGAACGAGGAAGAAAAAATGCTCTGAACCTGCAGGCTGCATTTTCCACGGCTGTCACGTAGACTAGTGGAGAGCACGGGAAGTTCCTATTCAAACGAGGTATAAATAGATACCCGAGCAGATATTGAAAGCTAATATGGGCCTGGACGCTTGTGGATTTTTTTTTTTTGTAACACGAGAGAAATTGGAAAATGATTGTGAATACTTCGTTGATCAATGAACTTTATTCTCATTAATTCCGCTCATGACAGACACTGTATCAAAACCGCATCTGTGTTTTATGAAACACAGCTTGAAGGCCCCGGGTCCATCAAAGGACAATGGCGGCCATCAAATTGGAAAGTAATTTGTTTCCAATTAACACGCGCCATAGTTCCCGGGACATCTCTTCAAACGTTATCCTGGGTTGAAAACGAGATAATCTCACGTGAATAACATGGTGATTGCGAAATTGCGTTTATCTCCACAATTAGTGAGAGAATCACTTCAGAGGCACGGTATGACTCCATTGAATGCTGCCAGCGCCATTCAGCGTAAGGGTGAAAAAACAAATTAACAACAGTATACTAAACATATTATCTGAGCCTATCGATGTCAGCCATTAAACCGGAGGTAGTACGAGCGGGCGTCGTAGGACCGAATGTTGAATTTTAATTTTTTTTTAAATTCACCAAAACAACTGACTAACAGTTCGACCGAATGTAGGTTTCCTCCGGCAGCCCGATGCGTGCGTTGATCACGGCAACAAACTAAAGATCCACGTCGGATAAGGTTCCCAAGCCGGCCAAAAAGCGGTGTGGATGAAATCGAACGTCGGAATGTGCGGGCCATGTTGTTTCCAATAATATCTTCCCTCTCGGCGGCGGCGGCGGCGGCGCCCCGAATGCGAAAGTGAAGAACGCAGTGAACCCTTTTTGGGTGAAAGTTTTCACCGTTTGATTTTGCCGTCCTCGCCGAGCCCCGCCCCTTGCATTTCGTCTACGGCCCGTGTTTTATTTCACTTTCTTCGAATTCGCGTACCGCCTCCAATTTCCCACATGCGTCCACTTTCCAGCGGATACGCAGCCTCAGCATCAGCATTTCTCCGAATTAGCTGCGCGGACGGCGTATGAGGCGGCGACGGGATAGAGAAAAAAAAACAAAATCCATCAAAGCCATCATTAACGGATGGCGTCGTAAAATAATCAATTTAGCTTGCCTAATGAGGGCGTTATGTTAGAGAAACGAACATCGAACAAAAAATCTTATTTCAAAGCTACAAAATGTACTTTGCGTCTTTCGATTAACACATGTAACAGCAATATGTTTCTTCAATCACCCCTTTTCTATTTCATGTTAAAAATACCAAACTCTACACATCGGCATTCAGCCTATCAAACCTTCCGAAGGACCAACGCGGTGTCCCCCGAGGATGCTCGAGAGAAATGGGAACATCGCGGCGGGTGACAAATTCCAATCGACTAAATGATAACAGGTTTCGAGCTGATGACTGGGGTGGTATTATTTGACGCAAAAATTACCACCGCCACTAGGCCGGCAGATGCCTTCGCTTGAAGGCGATACGAAAGAAGCACGGGACAGACACAAAAATGAATCGAACCAGCACGCATAAAATCTCGCGAGCATCATTGCCGAGGTTGGCCACTGTGACAAGGTGGCGGTGGTGGAGTAGAAAGTGAACGGAACCGGAGATGATGGCTTTACGATTGGGCCCGCACCTGTGCCCAGGTCCTCCCGCAGCCCGAAAGTGGACTCGCACTCTCCCGGAAGCGAGAGAATATTCGAATAATAATAATATGAATGAAAAAAAAAAACCCCGTCATAATATACTCACGTAGCAAGGCAGAAAAATAGTGAAAACCGCGAGTCCGCCCATTCACGGTGGAGTTGTCGAAGTTAAAACATTTTATTAGCACCAATAGCGCCTACCCAAAGCTCCGTCCCTCCCTCCCTCCTCGACGTACCAGGCTCACGAACTCGTTCCACATCCTCCGAAGACATGCAGACATGCAGCCCGAGACCAGAGAGCCGGAACAGACGGAACAGGTCCACGGATTGCTTTCTACATTCTCCACATCTGCGCCGAGGTCACCTAGCGAGTCACACCAATGTCGTTTCTTTCGCCGAACGCAAGACGTTGCGTTTTCTACTTCAAGTTTGTTGTGGAAAGCACATAAGAAGGCCGCCTGACACACTATCGAATCGAAAACGAAAACAACAAATTACACCAGCAAAGCCAAATGTGCAAACACACATCCGAATCTTCTGCGCGATTGTCCCGGTTGTTTCGCTCTCGCACTAGCTCCATCTCGTACTGCTCTGGTGAGGCGAGGCGTCTAATCGGGGAATGGCTCAGGCAAAGGACATGTCAGCTCTCCTTCCACCCGGAAGCTGAATGAACTGTGATCTCGTCATCGGAGCGTATCCAGAAATTGATGAGAACGTAGTATCAGAACTGGGGGCAAACCCGCATGGGAATGGCGTCTACAATCAGCTCCCAAACTATTCTATGGAACAAGTTCCCGAAAAGTTGTGTTGTAGACGCACAACTTTACCCTACTGACACACTGCTGCGAACTGATTCAGCTTGTTTGTATTCCGCTTGGAACAACATTTTTCATTCACCTTTCCAAAGCCTTTTTGTGTCTTGGGAAAGTGCTCCAGCTGGCGCGTCGTTCGATCCACATCGTAACAGTTTGGCGCCTGCACTCCCTCGGGGACGCCGAGGTCGAAGAGGGTGGCCCAGGCGATAATCGGAGATGGATAAACAAATACTTGAAGCAGCAAAGAAAACCTCCTTTAAGCTATATTAGCCCACGATTCTCACCACCCATCGTTTCCATCATCGCAATGTCGTGTTTGCACACGTCGCACCGAAGGCTGAATGTTATCCGGAGGCACACTTTAACCGCCATGTTCCCCAGCAGAAACTTCGGAAGGCCGTGGAGAGCGAATAAGCACGTTAATCTTGCACACTTCACTCGGCAAATGGCAAACGTGGGTACCGTGGGCTCCGGCATGGGCGGCTGGTGGAAGGTAAACATTCTGTCAAACAGGCACATTATTATTTCGAGCGGTTTTCAACAAGTGGGGAACATTGTCGAAAACACTTTGAAAGGTGTGTCGGCCAAAGCGAAGAAAGCCACCTAAAAGGATTCGGTTGCGGTAATGGTAAACGCTTAAGCAGCGATTTATCTTCGCAATGGATTGGGTGGTTTTGCTTGGAACTGCGTGCCTGGGAGACGCGTTCACGTACAGTGTTTGACAGCAGTTCCACTTCTGTCAAATTAAAGCCCGTCCACATTTGTCACCTTGTTGGAAATGATGTTTTTGGCATTACTTTTGCTCATTGAGCGCAAAAGGCGGTTTTTTTTAAATCGTAGAACCGATACAACTGTGATAAATGTTACTTTTTTTTATTGCTCGAGTCTTCAATGTTTTTCAATTTCAATTAGATTTGAAACCTATCGAATGCATAAAAGGAAGTCAATAGGTTGCAAGAAACAAAACATCCAGATTAAATCAATTGTAATGTTCGACTCCAATTAGCTATCCCATAGAAATTGGATTACTTCCTCCAACGCTCCGAATGGAAGCTGGACTGCAAACACCACCACCACTGACCTCAATCAGAGACTATTTGTTGATTTACTGTCTATTTCAAATCAATCATCAGCTGCTTTAAGTCATTCCAAAGCAAATAACCCACCTTGCCTAAAGCTTATAGTTGGATGCAATGGTGGAAAAGAAACAATGTTCCCCGTCATTATGCATGCCCGGTGGACTATTTCGGGGTACTCCTAGTCTTGACCACCGGCAGGAGCAGGCAACCACTCGCTCATCAATAACCGTTTTCACGCCACGCCAAGTAGCGGCCGGGGGCCCATTAGTCTTCGGATGTGGAGCCACTCGACTCGGCTGCCGCCGCCCGGCTAGCTCTCCCAAGACTCTTTCTAGCTCAACAAGACTCCTCTTTCCCCCTTTCCCCCTCCCTCCCTCTGCGGCCACCACTACTTTCACAAACATTCCGACTCCTCCGGCGCAACATTTTCGGCGCGAGGAATGCATTCGCTGCCGGGGCGGTGAAACTGACCGGTAGGAAATGGGCCAATGGGATGGTTTTCGGGCAATTATCTGCATCTTGCCCCGCTTATGAATGACGGGCGGGAAACTATAGTAGGTTGGGATTTATTTTCGTTTTCTTTCTCTTCTGTTCTGCTGCCTGTTGTTCCTCGCCATTGTGACCTCGGGGAGCCTCGAGCGGGCGTCGTAGTGTTCTCGCCTTTCGGGTCCATTTTTATCTGCTCAGCATCGCCTCGACTCCGAACTGACAATCAGATAGAGGATCCGATCCGATGTTGCACATCCCGTTTCCCAGCGCAGCCCAAAATTCCTCGCCAAGTATAGAAAGCTCGTTACGGAAGATAAAATTAGAATGCAAATGTGCAACCGAATAATTTATAGTACACCCCGATCGATTTCCATCCCCCTCACCCAAAGCAGATCTGCTCCACCCACGCACCAAGGGAAGTCTTCATTTCACCCGGACCATTCCAGTCGGTGCTTCCAGCTTCAATTTTCTGTGAATCAGTTGAACTGGCGTCGAACCTTTGCATGATGCGATACCTTCAGGTTGGTGGTGTCTTCTGGAAACGATGTGGTTAAAGTATTTCAAGCTTAAAATCGAATCGACTAGTAGCTCCCGCCACTGAGGCGTCCATGGCCGCAAGGAGGATGGGTGGTGTCCGGCCGCACTTTATCGAAAGATAAAATCTAATCGCCGGAAAACGTTCCCCATTCAACCGAAACCTATTTTGACACCCCGAAGAAAGGGGAGGAAACCTTTAAGCTGTGGCGTTCCTTGAACTGAAGGTTTTTGTTTGTTACTGTTCGGTTCAACCAAGCGCTTCCAAGGGTTTTCTCTACGATACCTGCCGGACCAGTTGATGCTGTTCATTGGCGTAGGCCAGCTACTGGCGTTTAAAACTATCTTTACATTCACAAAAGCACCATTTGCAATGAAATATCATTTCTTGCTTTTCCTGAACATTTATTCAATGCTGATCAAATAACAGATTGATTGTGCCGGGATGTGTCTTCTCTGTTAGCATAAGTTTGATTGGGAATAGATTCAATTTTGAATTTAAATGTAGATTCGCCAGGATGGTATCGAGTTTTATTACTCGAAATTCAAATTAATCTTGTTATCTTTAGTAAAATGTTGATGTGGACATCAAACCAATGCAATCAATTCAGGGAATAAGACTCGATTCCATCCCCTGAACTAATCCAAGTAGAGGCAGCTGTTATCCAAACGTTCATGGTTCCATAAATAAAAGAATGTCTTAGTCATTACGTGAGAAGTTAGTAACGATAGTTGATAAGTAATGTTCTGTCGTTCCAATGGGATCTGCCAGAGATCGTTCCTACAGCTAAGCAAATGTAATCAAGAAACAGCGCAAATTGATTCCTATCAATCTTAAATTGTAATTGATTCCAATTCAACAGCGACTACCGCGAAATTGGAAATCCATTTTGCGATGAGCTAGTGAAAAACTAATTTGTCAGCCAAACCTGCCAAGTGCAGAAATTAATTTCCTTGTGAACTGGCAACCTTGTTTTCCCGGCGGATTCCCGTGAGCAAATTGCGACAACTGTTCATGAAAATATCAATTCAAGAGCCCACCTAAGTGCTTATGAATTTCTTTTCTTTCATGAACCGTACTGCAATAACAGAAATCACAGCTGCTAAGGCTCACTGCGATTCCCATCGGAAAACAAATCCGGGTGAAATGAAAATGCTGCCAAATTGTACGAGCGTATCGCACCGTTCCGGCTGTCAACCATTGTAGGCTTTCGTGACGGATGACTAAATGGGCAAGTAATAGCGCATTTAGCTTCCCCGCACGCAAAGCGTCCGCTAGCGCCATCAGCCAGCACTGGCCAGGCAGAAATCCGGCAGTTTTCCCGCCTCTCACCCCACCGGAAAACTCGCCATTTCGATTCTTTCGCACCGCAGGTTTCCCAAGGCGCTCGGCTACGACGACGACCACGATGACAACAAGACGGCGAGCACTGGTTCCAGCTTCCTGCACGGCCGACGGAGAAAAATCGTTGAAGCTAAACTCCGACAGAAAAACAATCATTTCTCGTTACTCCTAATGCCCGAAGCAGGGCTCGCAAAGTGAGCTAAAAGCCTCCCACAAGCTATAGGCCCGGGGTCTGGACCGGTTTTCCCCCTCACTCGGTGGTGGTGAAGGTAAAGGTTCGGTCCGTTCCCCCCTCGCGAACGAAGACATTTTCGGTGGCAGCATTTGACGGGCGACGGGATGCTACAGGGTGAACGGGGAAGGGAAGCCCTCCGGTGAAAAGCGCAAAGGTGTAAAAGTGCTGAGGTTACCGCAACCGCAAATAAAGCCGCCGCTGGCTGCCTGGGAGTTGTTTTCCCGACCCGCGTTACGCTCGACCGGGAGGCTGCAACAGTTAGCTAAAATGCTCTCCCTGGACTCCTCGCGCCGCAGAAGAGAAATGGCCCCTCCATTCTCCACACGACGCGAAGCAGCGGCACTTTCTATTTCGTTGCAGCCATCCCACATCCGGACATCCGCTCCCGGCGGGCTGCTGGTAGTTTTCGGGCGCTTTTCAGTTCCGAGGAGTCGCGGCAAATTAGTGTTGTTTCGCCTAATGACAGGGTCGACGGTTTGGTCGAGGCGTGGGATGCGCGAGAAAACTTAACCATGGGCTGTCCATGGTATGGTTGCGCGGTTCCATCCGGTTGGCTGCGTGCCCCAAAAACTTTGCGATGCCCTCAGTCCCACTCGAGGGTTTCTGACCTGGCGAATACCACTCACTTCTACTTTGATTCTGGTATTCAGCTTCTTCTTTGTCCGGCAAGGACTTAAAATGCGGTTCAACCAGAAACAACTGAATAATCCCAAAATATATGAATTTCTTCCTAATCAGCCTCAATCGTTTCATAAATCAAATCAGTTGCTATTATAAGCAACAAAGCTCTGGGCCTTGCAGATCACCGTTCCTTTCACGGAACGCTCTATGTGTAGGCTCCATTCGGAGCATTTGCATATGAACGGCCACCGGTTAACGGTCGTTTTGAGCGGTCCCGTGCCGACGGGCCACCATTTATTCACTTTCCATCGGCCTACGACGGTCAATCGATGATGCCTTTGACGTCACCAAGCGGTTCTCGTGAGGCGGATGAACGATCAGGATGGAAAACTGCTTCGCCACTATCGGTCGAAACGGAACTCGGGTGGCATAAAAGTAAAAAGTCAGCTGATACCGCGCGGTCCCGGTGCGAACGAGACGCAACGGAACGGGTACAAAATGGCCTCTTGCACGAGCGAGCGCACGCGTCTAATTAAATACTACCGATTGCGGTCATTAAAATGAAATCGAGCAACGGCACACAAATCTTGTTTCTTTGCGTCGTTTTTGCCAACGTCAGCGTAGCCGCCCCTTCGAGATCTCCATCTGGGCGTCCATCTTCGCCGGGGTCAAGAGACGCCCCTGGTCGGGGCAGCCCATGCACGAAAAAGCATGCCACGCTGGAGGCGATAATTTTCCCGAACTCCGGTCACTGGCCGGCCACATGAATAGGCATGACTGGCCGGAGTTACGGGGGCGCAAAAATTAGGCCAAACTACTCCAACAGGCCCCTTTTTGGTTGGCCTGTCTATAACACAAATCCAAGCCAAAGAAAGGTGGAAAAAAACTGCCAAAACCCGCTACCTTCGCCGGAGACCGTGGGTTCGCGCCTTTGACCGCGGTTCCACGATCGTGTCACGCCGGTCTGCCACGTATCAATCCACGCCGGTCCGTTGTTAATTTTCGGTCATTTTCCTGTGCCCATCTCCCGGCAGCCTGTCAGTCAGCCAGTCCGTCAGTGTCGGTACTCGCGGAACGGTACTTCCCAAGTTCTGATCGTTTGTAACTTCGGCCATCCGCTTCGCGAATGCCCGTACGATGAGATCCTAAGTCCCTAACTGGTCCGCTTCGGCCATCGCAGTCGAGGATGCTGCTCCTGACGGTTCGTCGCTTTGATCCATCTCTTGTTGATGGCTCGCGATTGACCCCTTGCCTGACCATGGCTGCCCGATGAGTCCGGGAGCCATGACGCGCAAGCGTTATCCGCACGGCAATCGGCAACAAACTTGTAATGGTTGTGATTTGCGGTCGTTTTTCCCTCCGCTCCGTTTCTCTCGGCTTGATCGCAAATCGTCGAATGAACGAACGACTTTTTAATGGCCGAACGATTAATTTCCCGAGCATCACCAACAATGGTCCATTTCCGATTGCACACGCAGCAAACACTTCCGATTTCGCTGTTTTCCCGTCAAGTGATAGTGGTTTTGCGTTTTCCTTTATTTTTGTGTTGCTAAGGTTTCCTCTTCTTTTTGCGCAGCCAAATGTTTTGCCCCCCCCCTATTTTCCAAACAGCTGCACCGGGCGTCCGGCATCGTTTTGTATAGTATAATTGGAAGATTAAGGAGAAAGCTCGCGCTGGAGAGTTTTCTCCCATCCATCGAGAGGACCTCTCCGGTGCTGGCACGCTTCCACTTAGGTGTGCGTGTGTTTCTTTTTTTTTTCTTCTTTATCGTTTGCTTTTGTACCAGCTCGTCGGGGAGTTTATGCTATTTTGGTGCACTTGTTGTTTTCTTCCAAGCTTCAGCTTTTCCGGCATCATTTTCGCCCCGAGCGAGATGCTGCGTTTTACTTGTGCACCTAGTTACATCCAGGGCCATACTTCATGCACGGTAAACACTTTCCACGGTCACTCCACGGTCGCGGGATGTTAAACTGAATAGAAAGGCTACCAACGGGGACGAGGAAGAGGACGGACGCGAAAAGTTACCCCCGATTTTCATTCCCGTTGCCCATAGGGCACAGCCGAGCAAAGCATTTGCATGCGATTCGTTCGGAAGGCGGCGGCGTAATGGGGAAGCGACCGAGATGTCGGAGCAACTGAACCCTCCTTGGTCGTTGGCAGACACAAAACACAACCGCACACTTTCCTTACTCACTAATTGTTGCTCAAGTGCCCTTCGTCTTCCGCTCCGTTTTCCCAGGTACGGGAAAGCGAGTGGTTGCTCTAGAGGAGAAGCAAACACAGTTCCTTCCTTCAATCACCCGGGAGCGCATTTTCGCAGCCCTCTCGAGGTGGCAAAACTTGGGCGCTCGAGAAAATAAAGCCAGCACGACTTATGTGCTTGTAGCGAAAGAAAATGATAAGATAAGCCGGGCTTTTATGCCGAGGTTTCTTCTGGCGGTTTGCTGCGGAAGCTCCAGCGGACAAATTGAAATAATTTCCATTCTATGGAAATGTTTAAATCCATTTCGCTGCCGCGTCATGTAGAGTCAATGCTAAACAGCTTATCCAGTATTTTCCTATTTGAAAGAAATTTAAATGGACATTGCGCCACTGCAAAAAACATGATATAAAAAAAACTTCTAATTGACATGTTCTGTTGAAAATCTTGAATGATTTCTCCTGCTAAACAAATATAAGTAAAAAAATTAATCCAATAACTTCGTAGGTACTGAGGACAAACTCGATTTAACGGTCCGAAACAGCAAACCTTCAATCAGTTAAGCGTCGGCTTGGCATATTTGATCAGTAAAAATGGAGTGTGATCTGGAAGGCTTGAAAAATGGCTTTGGAAGACACCGTTGGCCGTTTGAAAACTGTAACTGACAGCTCTTGCCTGCCAACTGGAAACTCAAGCTTTGAAGTAAACGGGCGCAACCAAAACCGAACGTTTGGTGCTTTTTTTTCCTCGCGCTCCTTTGCTCGCCCTCTTTATCCGATGCCAGGCGCTGATACGCCGCCGCAACTACTCCATGCTCGATCTAACGCGATTTTATGGTACAGTGAAAGTGTCCCTGGCCATGGGAATTCCTCGACGCAGGCCAAAAGCGCACAAGCAAAGCTGCCGGCCAAGAAGGCGAAGCGAACCGACAAAACAAACACTGTCCAACTTCGTCCGCCACCGAGTGATGCAAGTGGTTTCTACGTAACACCGCACATCGCCACCTTCATCGCCGCCACAAGTGGCCCGGACGGTGAGGGCGAAAAGAAAACAGAAAAACGGAACTGCAGCGCTCTGCAACTGCATCGCAGTGAGGGAAACGAATCGCACGAGCGAACGAGCAACACCGATCGCACGATCGCGAAGATCGTCCGTCGCTGATGCATTTTTGCACGCATCCGCGATCTCTCCGGCGACCGTCTTGCAAGGACGACGAAAGTCAGCCCCTTCCTCTTTCGCTAGCAGCCAACAAACACACACACACACACACACACACACACGTTGCTAGGTTCCCCTCCTTCACCGATTCGCAACGGGTCCAATGTCTCCGGAGGAATCTTTCACTTTCGTTGCCAATCCGATCGCCCGTGAAGTCATTGACGTCACTGGCCGAAACTCCAACTCGCGAGCTCCAGGGCCTGCCGTTGCATCAAGAGCAGCCGGGCATCGAAGTCGCAGCAGATCGATAGCTTCATCCGGCGGTGTGAGCGGCGGTGACGGGTTCCGTCGGTCGATGATGAAACTTATCCGCCTGCCGCTGGCGGGATGGCTCAATTTGGCAACGGGAGCGAAGGGGATAGAGGACACAAAAAATTAGCAACCACAACTCCGCAATACAATGAAAAAACAAGGTGTCACCAATCGATCGCAGCACAGGAAAAACCACGTGAACGTGATCGCGCTCGGCCGATCGCGGCGAAACAGCAGCAGGAATTGCTGAAAATTCAAAACATAAAGCCTCACCGTTGGCGGAAACAGTAGGAACGCAACTTTCATCTCTCGAGCAACGGGTGTGTAATCGTTACCGGGAGGGCCGCCTTTACACGATTGCATCTTGATTGCGTCGACCGGACCTAGCGCGACCGGAATTCCGGCCACCATTTCTCCGCACCGATGCGACACTTCACCAAGGGGAAGGCGGGTGGTTGAGGGAGGAAGGGAGAGGTCGGTGAAGGCCCACAAATCCGGCGCACCGAATCCGTGATCAACGTGCGAGTCACGAGCGCTCCGCTTTCGGGGAAATGTTATATGTATGATGCAATAAAGTGCGGTTCGCAGATTGCGCGCACCGAAATCGCCCGGTTTTGAAAGTTATCAGGGCGGTTATTTCGGGCGTATCGGGCGTAAAGAGTTGCGTACGGTCGCGCCCGTACTTGGCATGGCCCTGGCGTACGGACAATGTTGCCAGGGTGTTGTTTTGGATTTTTGATTTGACCATTTTACATGTAGTGCATCTTTCTTCGTTGGTAGTCTTGTTGTTTTTTTTTTGTGCCGCAACCAGAGCACGAGGTGGAGAGATAGTGTAGAAAGTGTATTTATTACTTAATGCAGTAGACACTTTCATGAAAACGTATGAATATTGCCTACATGACATGGAAGGAAAAAGGAACGCATGGAAATTCGTCTAAATTTTAAATTCAAACAAGGTTAAAAGAAATCAGCAATCAGTCGTTTTGAATATAGAATTAATACACACAAAAATCCTATTTTGGAACCTAACCTAAAATGTTGAGTCTTTTGGTGTCCTTAATAACGTTTGTGATGAAGAGTACTAATGAACTTTGACCGTCAAAAACTCCGGCTTCTTTGAATCAATTGCAAAAAATTCAACACCAGGCAATTCATAATCGATTTAAGATTGTTTGGTATAATTTTTGACGCAGTTCTTTAAAAGAAATGTTGGTAAAATTGCATTTATAATTTGCATTAAACTTCCAAGCTTTTTTTTTCCTTTTTCGCTGCATGTAGCTGAGCAAGACAATACATCTCTTTCTCTAGTGTTCATACGATGTATATCTTTCTTTCCAAACAAAACAACGTCTTAGCACGTGACCTCCTCGCGGATGAGTGGAATTGGCAGAGGCACAATCAAATTGTAAAGACTGACATCCGCAGGGGAAAACCGACATTTAGTCGAATTGATTTGAACGTCGGGAAAGAATTTCACCATTCAAATCCTACGCATTCTCCGCTCGCTCCGGGAGGGACGCCGCCAAAAAAAACGAAATAAAACCCTCATACACGCTATTCCGGATGTTAGACCTGGCGGACATCTAATCGGTGAATCGCCTGGCGGACCCTCCTCCAGGTAAACGATGGCCATCGTCGTCGTCGTCGGTGGACCATTTCTCTTTTACCCCAACGGGGAATCGCAGGCCGCCCCGGGAAGAGGAAATCGGTCCACGGGGGCGACCACGAAATCCGGGTTGCACCGGGCGCGCGAGCTAATCGATCTTTACGCATCCGTTTTGTTTTTTCGAGCGGCTGCGGTCCGGTCCGATAAAGATAGTCCACTCCGAACTCTCACTCCCGGAATTTTAATCGTGTAATCAGCGGGCCCTCGGTGGAGCCCGAAAACTGGTCGATTGGCGAAAAAAGGCGCCGGTGCCGCAGAGCTCCGTTTGCTGTCGTAGGCCGGAGGGGGAGGAAATGTTCGACGGGGAGGATATGTTGACGCTCGCCCGAGAACGCTCCGAAGTGTCTCCCGGATCCGGAGTTGCGCTGGCCGGCTGGCTGGCTGGCTGGCTGGCTTTCGCTGGATCCGAATGATCCAATGTTTCTTCCTCTTCTCGTTTTTCCTCTCTTTGCTCACCTTCCCGCACGGCACCACGGGACAACCACCCCGAAGGAACAAAGCGATTCGCCAACAGCGCCCGGCAGCGAACGGGAGACGGAGAATGTAAATATTTGTGAATTGATTCCATTCGAGACCCCTTTGGCGAGAAGAAAGGCTACACCAGCAGCTAGGGGCCAGGGCGGGGCGGTGGATGCAGGCTGACGGCAGCGACGTACGAATTCGACATCCGGGCTCCGGACCGTCGCGGCACGGCAGATGTGGAAGAGAGGGCAACCGAGCGAGAAAGAAAGCTCACCGAAGAAAGCCATTCGCCATCCGAAAACTCGACTGCTTCCCTCCGAAGGCCCGGGCTGCCAAAGAAGCGACTCGCTGATGCGGATGCCTCTTCGGCTTGCGCATGTATGTGTGTGCAGATAGCGCCACCTCCTCCACCCGTCGGCAGCTTCCAAGATGGTACGATCGTATGGACGGAAGCGAAACGAGAAACCGCCAGCAAGCGCCGCGGCTCGAGCGTCTTCGGCACACGGCGAAGGTGTGCGAAAGAGAGAAAGGAGAAAGCGCTTGAGATTCGCTGGGTCGGCCACGCGAAGAGAGAGGGCATCCGCGGGCGAACCCCGGGTAGAGGCCGGCTCTTATAAACACCTCGGCAGCGCGAGGAAAATTGTCAATCCGTGTTTAGTTCCGTACCGGTGAGGAGCTCCAGCAGAGAAATACCCGAGCCGTTCCCTGTTCTGAATCCTCTCGTCTCGTAGAGTAGTGAACTCCCCCCAGCTCACCAAGTCTCACCATGAAGCTGTTAATCTGTGTACTGAGTGTGTGCGCCCTGGCCGCGGCCCAGGACTTCAAGGAGTGTTTGGATAAGGATTCGATCTCCTGCCTGCAGCTGACGGTACGCAAACGATCCCGAGAACTGTGTGATGTGTGACGATGTTTTGTGGTTTTGGTTTCCGGTTGTTCCGTTCCTGGAACTTGTTTTGTTTGTTTTTTCTCGAGAAAGAAGGAGAGAGAGAGTGAGACCATGGACATTCCTGTTGGTGTTTGGGCGAGTTGCACCGGAGTTTAATCTTTGTAATCTGGAGTGTGCAAGTCTGACCAGTGCAAGATAGAAAAAAAACGCTACTAACGTGTGGTAGATCAAGTTTAGGGATATAGGCTCGAGGGAAACTGGGACTCTAAGCACACGCAGTGCTCCTACCGGGGGAACTCGAGGGACTTCAGGCCTAACCATTACACTAGTGTGCCACTAGCCAGCCCCGAACCCGTTTACCGATCCGATTATGACGTATCCCAAAACATCCATCTTCACTTCTACTTCCAGTTCTACCGCAAGGCACGTGAGTTCTTCGACCAGCCGCAGATCAGCGTGGCCGGTGGGCTGTCGTTCGTGAAGGCGGCCGGTCGCGACTCCCGCTCCTACAGCGCCGACAGTGCCCAGGTCGAGACGGCCAACAGCGTCGAGTCGCGCGAGGAAGCCCTGGAGAACTACGTCTTCGAGCGCTCGGTCAGCTTCCTGCGCGAGCGTTCGATCAACCTCGACATGGCCGGTGCCGCCCGCAGCCTGTCCACCGTCATCCCGGAGGAGGTGAAGGGCCAGATGCGCGCGATGGTCTCCGAGGCGCGCGGCAAGAAGAAGATCCTGAAGGCGCTCCTGCCCATCCTCGGCCTGGTGAAGCTGAAGATCGTCGGTCTCGCCATCTTGGCCCTGCTCGGCATCGCGCTGATCGCCAAGAAGGCCCTGATCGTGTCCGTCATCGCGCTCGTCCTGTCCAAGTTCCTGTTCCTCAAGAAGCTGCTGTCCAAGAAGGACGACCACTCCACCGCCTACCACGGCTCGTCCGGTGGCTGGGAGTCGAGCGGCTACGGTGACTACGGCTCGCACAGC
The DNA here is from genome assembly GCA_914969975.1 of Anopheles atroparvus. Taxonomy (NCBI): domain Eukaryota; kingdom Metazoa; phylum Arthropoda; class Insecta; order Diptera; family Culicidae; genus Anopheles; species Anopheles atroparvus. Next base: position 45,861,220 of record CAJZCY010000001.1, on the reverse strand, counting down.
CAGCCCGCCCACTCGATCGCGTACGCCGGCCACAAGCAGGTGCGAAAGTAAGGGCCACCGGAACAACCCAACCACCCCCGCCTAATTTATTGCAACACACAGGCGCGGGGGGCGCCGGGATGGCCAAAAGACGTGGACGCTTCCCGCTGCGCCGCCCGCCCTCGAGAGCGAGATTAATTTATTAACACTTAGCCGATAGACGAGGAATTGATTTGTTCATTTGTTCTGTTGTGACCATGTTTTGCTCTACCAAACAAACAAACAGGATACCGTTCCGTCACACACATACACGCACGCACATACACCCTCGACCGACCTGCAAGAGGCCATCGATCCCGCGCGGTCGACACTCGTACCAAAACGAACTTACACACGCTCACATTATCGCAACCACTGATAGCTGCTAAAACTACCTACTACTACTACGTCTACGTCTACGTCTTACCACCTACATCTTAAAACGTGCCCCTCACGCCGGGCACTCCTACTCTCTTCGATCTAGTCTACTGTATCTACTATACCTTGTTTACTTGACCCAACCAACCAACGCACCAAGGCCGATTGAGGTAATTCGATCTGGCGTCCCTAACCTCCCCCCAATCGATTAGAGTTAGGCTCGGACACGTGCAAAACCCCGCCCGGCTCCGTAGTGCGTACGGGGCTTGCCGATTTTCTTTACTACAAGAAGACGGACCCCGAGCGGGAGCGGCAGGCGCGGGGTGGTCCGAAACACACCGTCACCGGGGCCACCCCCCCGGTTGGCGTCTCCATCGTTTCTAGACACCATCAACTCCCTCTCTCTCTCTCTCGCCCATTTTTCTCGTCCACCATGCGCACCCCTCCTGTGTAGGGGTGCCAGGTGTTTGGTTTTTTTTTTCGATTCTACGACAACCACGTTCTAGTCTTCTAACCAGCCAGCTTTCCACCCAAACTTACGCAAATCCGCAATCCGACGGACGGGAGGTGGACGGGCGGGCGGACCCGATATTTACCGCTCGAGTCTCTGCCCGTTAGGAACCCGGCCGGGAACGAGTCGTGCATAATTTCGTCCGATGCTCCCGGGGCTACGTTTTCCGCTGAACCGGGAAAAACCCTCCCGGTTGCGGGACGTGACGCGAACCGTTACGGGCCGCCAATTATAAGGCAACCCCATACGCAAAGCAATTTCCCAGCCGCGTTCACCGGTGCCCCTCCGTCCCCGGCCCCATCTTCCAGACAGGCCATCTTCGATTCTCGTGCGGGAGCGCATGAGATGAGATGAGATGAAAGGAACGAAACGAATTGGAGAAAAAGTCCAAGCACACACACTCAGTCCCAGCAAGAATAGGAAAGGAAATAGGTTCTGAACAACTTCCCAGTGAAGAGATTTGAACAGGCAAACAAAAAAAAAAAAAGCCCAGCAACGCCACCTCATCAACCTACATACATTGTAAATAAGAGCAAGCGAGAAATGGAAGAGGCAAAAAGAGCAGAAATCAAAGGAAATAAATGAAATGTGAAAAACATACACCCAAACCGAATTGTTCTTTCTCAGCTCTCGCGCGTACTGTCACTAGTTTGTATCCACTCACGATTGCGAACTGCGAGGCGACGCGTTCGTGATCGACTTGGGTGCAGAGCCTTTCCCGGTGCGAAGCGGAAACGGCACGCAGCGGTCGGATTGCGTTCATCGCACCCACGACTCACCGCTGAAGAAACGGGAAAGCTACGACACGACGAATGGCAGTCGAAACAATCGAAAGCGAATCGTGGTGACCTCAATCCCGGCTTGCGAGGCGAGCGAAATCTGGCGTGACACATTCTCCCGCAACGCACGAATCCCGGCCGGCCGACTAAACGGGGCTGCGCAAAGGCGTGTGCTTCCGCCAAAAGCGTGCGTGCGTGCGTGCGCAGACCAACGATGTCTCGTGTTCCCTGGCTGCAGACGTGATCACCGTCGTTCGAACGTGATCGTGGTTCGGTTTTTCGAAAGTCGTGGGGCGGTGTATTGTGGGAGGGGGTGGACTGTGGGGATCTGTTCCAAGTTGCAGCCGGGAATTAGAAACCGGTTTCCCGGTGGGCTCGAAACTAAAACACAACCAAATCCATAAATTTATTCTTCCTTCCCTCCCCCCTCGGGGGTTTCGGTTTACGGTTTACGATGCTAGGCCAATAAACGGATCCAGTCCGGAGGCTCGCGGAGGATGTGACCTGCCGGATGGGGATTCCCTCCCACTTTACCCTTCCTACCATCGGATGCCTCATCTTCGATTGGGGACGGCCCAAAAACTCGCCCCTCCCCGCGCCCTCCCAGAGATGCCGTTGTCTTTCGCTGCGCTCGCTTGTCAGAAGTGTGTTAATTGCGTTTCGGTGGTGGGATTGTATCTCTTCTCGGCGCCATTAAATATTACCACTATCGGCGGTGGCGGGGCGCGATTATTACGGGGCTTTTGTTTTCCGCACGATTCCACCCAAATTTTCCTCCAAAAAAGCATTCGCTAGCGTGCAGCTCGGCGTCGCTTCCACCGCCGAACGACGGAGTGCATTCTGAGCCGTGCCTTTTATTGATTTACAGTTGCGATGTGTGTGTGTGTGTGCGTGTTTTTTTTCTGGGGCAAGAATGTGGGGTTATTTATGCTAATTTGTGCGAGCCGAACAAAGCGCGGTCGACTGGACCGGAAACAGGCCGTCTATTCGATTTTATAATTGGCTTCCTAACCCTCCGCGTCGATGACAACCTACCGATGGTGACTGGAGTAACGTCTTGAATCCGTTTCTTAGACACCACAGCCATCGAGGTTGGAAAAAGTACAGGTTCAAAAGGAGGTTTTAAATTTAAGAAAAAAACACACACAAGCAGGAGCATGATAAGGCATTCGTATTCCACTGGGCGACACACGGAGAATGCTTCTGACCACCCACCCGGTGCGTACGCGATCGGCGATTACGTTATGCTTTCACCGTCCTGCACCGAGCAGTGCCAACCGAAATGCGCCAACTTTCACTTTTACCCAGGCCAGGCCGGACGCTCGAAGACGCCCGTGTGCCCGTTTCGGTGTCTGAGAGCCAAACCGTTCCGAGCGTTCCTCCCGCCGATGACGCCGATTACGTTCCGGACGGGACGCGAAAGAAAAGTCATGCCATCGCGGTGACATTTTGATTGATTCGCTCGCGTCTCGCGTTGCTTCCCGGCATTCCGACCGCCTTTCTCAGGGGGCGTAAGGGACAGAGGCAGTCGGAATGTCAACCGAATCGTATCATGCTTGGTGCATCTTTGTCGAGAAGCAGACGCGAATGAAATTAAAAACATTTCAAACATTCCCTCGACCGTACAATCAAATAAGCGGGTTCCTCCTGCTGACATGGTTGATCCTTACAAATGTTTATCTTAGAAAATAGCTAGCAAATGTCAAGGAAGGTAAGGGAACATTGAAAGGCATGTTTAATAAATTATGCAAATTTCAACAAGCAACCGAATGGTAATCAACTTGATCAGGCTGGGAAAGCATTGAGCCAGAATCAGCAAAACAAAAATCCACGGAGAACCGGCAACGTCAATGAATATCGCTTCGCCGGCACGCAACATTGCATAGTTTCCGGCGTAACGCTTTTCACCGATTCACCACGCGCTTCTTTCTCCGCGTGCTTTCTCGCGATCTTCAACGGGGAGGGTTTTTTGTTGTTGTTTAACTCGATTTGAAAACTTTCACCACGGCTCAATCCACCATAGACCGAGCTCTGCGCCGGCACGCGCGCCAACGATGAATGTTTTAGTATTTTGTTCACTTGCCGACCACAAAAACAAAATCAACTGACTTTCAAAGGCTGCACTCGATTATTAAAAAGTTTTCAAGAGGGTGTTGCTTACACGAGAATCGGTTGGATTGCGTTCTTTGAAGCACTTTGCGTTCGAATATCGTAAAAGTGTACGATGAGGCATTTCTAATCGTCAACACTAGCAACGGCTGGCGACCACGATGGCGTTTAGTAAACTACGCAATCCAGCTTTGCATATTTCAAACGAAAAGCTATACGCTTCGTGGCACTATTTCAAGTCGACAGCTGGCCGGATCAATTCTGCCTCGCTGGTTGATAACGAAGCAACCTTACACATTATGGAAATAGCCTTACTAGGGTTTGAATCGGGCCCCACAAAACCCGGTGCGTAATCGAAGCAAATGGACTACAAATGTCGCCCACGAAAAATGAAACTACCAATCAAGCGACACGTTCTGAGTCCGTACGCAAAAATGGCGAAATCCCGAGTGTTTTATGCCGACGATTGGCGAACGGGCGATTGCCCAGAGGGCCAAAGGAAAGCTTACGTCACATAAATTTTCCAAACCGCTGTTTTATGTCCCCGCCCCCCTCCCTCCTTCCTCCCCCGAACGTCCTTCGCTAGATTTATGCTTCAATTGGAAATTACTTTCCGAACACTCCTCGCTGGGAAGACGAATGATAATTTCTTAATTTTCCACCTCATTTCGCGGCAAATGTCCGACTGGCTGGTCGGTCGGTAATGAAATGTCATCCCAATGACCAATGGCATGGTACGTAAGAATTGCATGACCTTAGTTCGAGGAAAAAGAGTGACCAAAAACCAAAAAACCACTCCAAACGTTCGTTGACCTTCCGCCGCTCGTGAATCCTACCCCGGGAAATCTAGGTCAATGGCACCGGCTGCACTCAAAGGCTCGCATCCAGTGCTCCAAAATCAACCCACCCCACCTCCCCCTCCCCCCTTGGACGTCCACTGGGAGGAGTGTAAGGCGTCGTCGCATGCATGTTGTTGTTTTCTGTTCGCTTCATCTATTTATTCGCACTGCACTCGACTGTGCGCACCCAACCAGCGCCGTGGAGGTCGTGAAAAACAGCGAAACAGGCGCACCAAGTCAGGGCGTGCGGAATTTCACCACCATCACCAAACCCCACCACCGCTCCTGCCGCCCCATGGGACACCAAATGAATACTAAAAACGAAATGAAACTATTTCTCAGTCAGGCTGCATTCCCCAAAGCCTCGGCTGGCTGGGCTGCCCCGGATGCAATGCACTTTTGCACACTTTTTCCCTGCGTCCCTAACGACCATCCGTCGGCTGGATTCCTCCCACCGACCCTCCGGCCACCGAGGGAGTGCAATTATTAAACCGCACGCCTCTCCGCCGCCCGGTATCTCTCGATCGAGCAACGACGGGGAAGTTTACGACGTCGACGGAAACCGACCGCGCCGAAGACGGACACGTCCCGGCGCTAAAATATAACGGAATGCCAGATCCGGCCCGGTCGGGCGCGGTTTGCATCGCCAAAGGGTGGGGGGGGGGGAGGACCTGTAGCTTTCGGTCACCCAATGCCGGTTGTCATTTAACTGCTTCATCATCGCAAACGGCATCGCCATCCTGTCCAGTGGAGCGCGGACTCAAGGCCAGGAACCCATTAACATTCGGGCTTCGCTGAATGATCTACCGACGGAAGTGCAGGGCTCGGCGACCGATTGCTATCGATTGATCCTCGCATAGTTTTCCACTGGCGCGCAGGGATCGAAAGTTGTGTGTGTGTGTGTGTGTGAGCCACCCTCGCGCTACTTCGGTCCAATCGCACCGGCCGATGGGGCTGTCCACTTTCTCGATAAATATACTATCGACCCGCCTGACGTCAGTGCACGGGTGCAGCATAGAAGTGCGCTAAATTCGTTCAACTCGCTGTCTGCGCGGGGGGGGGGGGGAGTTTTCTTTCCCCCCAATGCATTATAAGCACCTTGCTTCCTTTCCTTCGTCATCTGCATACCCATTCGCACAAACAAAAACGCCCTCGGAAGGAGAAGAAAAACTACGCGTACGAAAAGGCGCACATCCGCACAAATCGTCTCCTGATTGCAGTGCGGTTCGGAGGAAGGCACGCGACGGACGGCGCTAATGGATCGGGGAGCTTGGCATTTGTAATTGAATTGCTAGCAATTATTCACACTCTACTTTTCTCTCAGGTTTTCTTGTTTTTCTAAGTAGAAATACTTTTATTTGATGCCAAACGAAAGGTCCATTGAAAGTGTCAAAAGGAGATTCATTTTGATTCTATTTCTTTTTTTTAACATGATGAGCTGCAGAATAATGGGCGAGGATTTATTGCCATCTGGGCTGCACTCGGTTGATTGACATTATCGATTTCAGCGGCTTATCTCCAAATGGCTGGTAAGCTTTATCATGATAATCGCAAACCACGATGGATAAGTTATGTTTCTTGAGTTCTTTTGACCTTTCGCAAAATCCGATAGACAGGATCTCAATTCAATTTGTGGTCGATTCGCTTCATTTGAGGTACTTTGGCAAAATCAAATATTTTAAATGTACGAAAATTTGTTAAATAAAAGAATTTTATTTCCAGTCATGGAAATCTACTTTGATTTACTTCAAAAACTTGAAGAATTTGTAGTGTAACAAAATTTAAATACTTTAGCAACCCTGGTAATCACTTCAGCAAATTAAAAAAGGACAATTTTTTACGGTGATATTTATCAGTGCTAACCAATCGACGAAGGGAGCATTTTCTCATCATCCATAGATAACCAATCGGCCAGTAGATAACTTCGGTGACTCCAAACTCCACGTGAACTCGAGCGTGTCTTAAAATATGAGCTCCCTTTCCGGGGTCTAACGATCAGATGTAGATTGTGACCGTCTGCTTTTGCCCGGCCGGTCACGCAAACCCGACTGTCGCACGAACAAATTGCTTCCCGGCGTAGCGGGGAGGCTCGAAGAAGGAAACGGCAGTCATTTAGGGAGCCTCCAGTGCGGTGCGCCTTGCTCCATCGCATCCTGGACCCCTTCCTCCGGCGACCATTTGGACGATGCACACTTTGGTGTAAATTATGGGTACCTTCATTATGCTTTGATTTCGGTTCCTGGCCCATTCCAGGGTCCCCAGCCATCGTCATTAGCCGTCATCGAAGTGTGCGTCCGTCTGGGTTCAGGTCTGGCCCATTTCGTCGTTAGGGCTGACCCATTTCGAGGGCCCCCCCGAGGTCAACCGGAGGCTTCCCGGGGGCGAGTGATGCGAGTTTCCGGTGAAAGCATCGGTTGGCCACCGAATGCGAGTCCCCCGATGCCAGGTCGAAACAAACTAGCCCCGAGGGGTGCGTACTTAAGGTCGCGCTAAGCAGACCAGTGGAAGCAAACGCCTGAACAGGATCTCCGGGAAAATGCTCTTTTCTTGCGAGCCCGGGCCACATCTCCGGGCGCACGAAACTTTAACCGCACGAAAGTGAAACCCCGTCCTGCATTAGAAACGCACCGGAGAGTTTAATTACTTTCCTGCGGTGCTTGTGAGCTTTGAACGATTAATTTAAAATAAGTTTTCAGGGTCAAAACAAAATGACATCGTCGATTGTTGAAATGTTGTCAAATGTTCGAGGGGCAAAACTTTACTTCAAGTTACTTTTCTATGATTTCAAATGTGAACCACAAGAAAAACAAAACTGCTGGTTCATCCCTTTTTTTCCAGCCTCCATCGTACGTTCGCCTCACTGTGGATACTCCACTGACCTTTCACTCGTGTATCCCCGCCTCCCCCGTGGACAACCCCCGTCGAGTCAGCCTGCACGAAACCCGACGCCGGACATTAATCATCACGATTCGCTTCGCCGATTCCTACAACGCGATACGGTGCCCTGCCGCCGCGGATAGAATGGGGATGGGGGTTGGGGGCAAATTGTGACCACTTCACTGACCCGTAGCTTCCGAGCTTTGTGCTCCAGGGCGCCCCGACCCCGCCCCCTCCTCCTGTCAAAGCCCCAAGGGGATCGAAGGTTGGGCAAAGATTTTCTCAACCACACCGCGGAAGACGCGGAATCGGGACGCCGGGATCAGGCTGGTCAGTTCCCGGGTGGAACTCCATTAACCGAGAGCGAAAGTGAGTGAAACGGAGTAACGATACATTTTGCCCCCAAACACCCTTCCCTTCCGCACAATCTCACCAACCATGCACGTTCCTTTTATGCCGTGTGTGTTCCCCCCGGGGCTCGAAATAGAAAGGAACGAACGTTAGGGAGGATTTTTAAGGTTTCCTCCTACCCCTCCTCCCCCAATCCCCTCTCCTGGCCAGCATTGAAGCAGCGTACCTTTTTTACTTTCAATTTCCAGTTCATCCCGTGACGGCGCAGATTGCGGAGGCGCTGGCACGCAAGATAAATCTTAGGAAAAGTACCGATTTGAATGTGTCCAATAATGGTTTTCCGAGTTGGATGTGTTTCTTTTTCCCTTCCGTCTTTCATGCTCATGCTTTATTGTTGAAAAGTGAATGTACGCAACGGGTTGCCGAGTGACCGGAACCATTAGAATGGACGTAGGCGACGCTCAACTTTCTTTCGCTGACCGGCGTGTTGCTGGAGAGAAGTAGCGAGTTTAATGTTGGCAATTTTTTTTTACTTCTACTATTTTCAAAATCATTTTCCTTTCAAATTTAACATTTTACACTTATAACGTATAGTATAATTCCTCCTTTTGCCTTTTCTTATCTCTAACTCATCAATCAGAAACGTCAAATAAACTTCAACTAAACGGTTTCCAGAAGAACTGGAAACTACCGGTATCATCAACAATGTTGAAGATTAATTTCAATTTTCTTTCCTTGTTGCAACAATGTACATTCCAACAAACTGCGTGTAAACGTGATCAAGAAAACGAATATGCCAAACATGTTTCCTTTCGGTTGAATAGCAATGGGACGAAAAAAAGGTCATGTTCCGGTTCGTCGCAAGTCTCGGTCCCTAGGTACAATCCTTCCTCTTATTGGACTGATACAAAAAAAAAAGTGCCTCATTCAATTATGAAGAATCGAACTGTATGATTTATGCATCGCGAGGTACATCTCCATAAAGACATTAGCCATACACAAGCACACACAAGCACCATGTTCCATGCACGCACACCCTAGCGTGTCCTTTTTTCATCCAATCAATCATCGATCGCTTCGGGGGGACTCGTTCGACACACCAACTTTTCACTCGTACTGTTGAATCGAGCGGAACAACCCTAGCATCTGCTTCCCGTGGGGCCACGGCGCAACAAACAAGACACTCTATCAACCTCCACCTTCGATTTCGCTACCAAACAACGATCGGGTGGCACAAAATAAACACCCACGCTGGCGGTGCAGGGCCCGGCTCGTGTTATGTTATCGGAACATGGCCTCACCGAGCTCGGGACGGTCGCATTTTCCGTCTCGAACGCATCGACCGACCGATAAATTGTACTGTCTGCTTCGATGGACCCTCCCTGCCGGCAAACGGTGAACTTGAAAGCGCAAGTAAACGCGTGCGTCCGGGCCCTTCGGAACTGAATCGATGTGGAAAGAAAATACCCCAACCGTTGGCTGATGCCGCCGACGTACGGTCGGAAAAGCACCAAACAAAAACGAAGGGAATCAACCAACCAACGCCCCTCAGTGCTCTTGCCTCGGTCCAGCGTACATCGGAAACACCGAACCGCGGTTGTGATGGCGTGTGAAATCGCAAATCAACTACCACCGTCCCCCGAAGTGGCGCGGAAAATTGTGTGGAAACGGGGATGCTCTGGGAGGCTTACATCAGACTTCGGAGCGGTTCGGAGGCCCCACGCCGTAAACGTAATCGCCGCGGTTGTCCTGGGAAACGCAAACGTGCCGCGTTCGAGAGTGACTGCCGAAGACGTTCGTGGGACCTTTTTCCAGCTGCTTCCAACTCTGCCGATAGAGAGGCAAAAGCTGGCTGGCTGGGTGGCTGACAACCCAACGCGCTTTTACTGCCGCTGCTGGTGCACCGCAGTTCGCCGACGGTAATGCAAGGGTTTCGTTGTGTTCCCTACCTGCTGGTTCTTTTTTTTTTCAATCGTTATTGCTTCATCCAACACATCCGGTACACGGGCTTTCGAACGCCGCACGCCGTAGATGGTCCCCCTGCGGTCGCGAGCCACTCCTCGAAACGAGAGGTTCGCTATTATGGGACCAAGATTTGCCGACAGGTTTGTCGATAAAAGGCGCTTATCTACCGACCCGCAGCAAGGGCCCCGACAAGGAAGATTATGTGCGTGGTTTTTTTTTTATGTTTCTTCTGTTTTCTTCACCTTAACTCCAGCGCTAACGTTGAGGGCGAGGAGTCGAGGTGCTTCTGTTGACGACATTACACCAAAGGGACAAAACCGCGCATCGGGTCGGTGTGGGAGTAAGCTTCCGGCTGGTAGTGATGGTGCAGATTTACAGTTCTCTCGCTTCAATTTCCGCAACGGGCGAAGGGTTGTTTTTTTTTTCGGTGTTGCTGAGGTGGCGAAAATTCCCTTAGATGAAAGCAGTAAGCACACCAGAACATGAGAGAAACTCCCACACGGTAATTGCTTCATTACGTAGTCACGCTGCCAAACGGTTGCTTGCTGCGTTTATTAGACTTTACGAAGACAGCATTTGCAGCATTGATTCGCGCTGCGAGTGACAGAATTCGTTAAACTCCTGCACAATTTCTGTGGTGCAAGAACGGTCCACGCGATTGTCTGCACGTACGATGCATTGCCATCATGCCGGGGGCTGCTGGTGAAAAGCGAAAGTTACACCACGAGCCGGCCACCCGGAGGCAAGATCCGCCTCGGGGCGCGCGCTCGCGCGAGAGAAGGCTTCCGTGGCGCATTTGTAATCGGCACGTGGAGTCTGCAATCGGCGCACGATCGCACAGCGCGGGTCACTGAACCCAGGCGGCCCGGGGAAAGATCAGGAACGCCGGTCGGCGTTGATCCGGTTCCAAGCGGGCCGATTACGACGCATTACAGCTCGGCAGCGACGTCCGGCCGTCGTCGTTTCCTTGACGTCAGCGGCTCGCGGAAAACACCGAGCGCTTCGAATCGCTGCAGCATTCACGTGCATCTCATGCACCTTGGTGTAGGCTTTAAGCGTCCAGGCGCAATTGCTCGTTGGCTTTCTGCACAGACTGCGCTTTCCGGATTGCAAGGCGACGGTGAAAGTGAGTAATAACTTCACATCTACTAGAAACTAGAAACGTGCGCCGAGTTCCCTGTGATTGTTCAATGAACCTCTAAATAATTTCTAAACACTCGGAATTTCTCATATCATTAGGTAAAGTTTCAAGGTTATAATTTAAAGTTTAAGTTCTCCTTTCCCTTGGCATCTTTTAAGGTTTGGTTTTTTTTTTTTTCATCAAAACTACCTTGTAAGAAACATAAATAATTATATGAAAGATAAAAAAAAGAAACTTTTAATTACCTCTGTACTCTCTAAATTGGAATTGGAAAACGTATCTTGTGTTTTTTAAGTTGAATTGTCCTTCCAAGTTCAACACGATTCTCTTGGCAAAGAGTTTCCTTGTGGGATTTGACAGCCTTCCACGATAATTGTATCCGCCCGTGACCTTGATCTTTCGTTTCGACAACCATACGCCTCACCGCACGCTTGCATGATCCGTTTTCCTCCAATCGACCCATAGCGTGTCTTGTGCAGCCACCCGGAAAACACGTCCCACACGGGATGCACTCGGAAATGGGTCTGAAGGCAGTTGAGCGCCGCCGGGATTGAGTCCAAAAGTCAATAACCGCGACGGTCGATTGCGAATCGGTTCGGCTTGCTTGCTTGCTTGCGGTTTGCTGGCTCCACCGGTCACCGGTCGGTCGGACGATAACTGTTCGCCGGCCGAGAGCGGTATTTATCGGCGGCGAGGACCGTTGCGGACTCGCTCAGCCACCACTGACCGTCAGCAGCCCGGTTTTGGGCCCCACCGGGAGGGAGATTCATCCAGGATTGGCTCGACTCGCCGACTGAGGACGGCGAGGGATCAAGCGGGCATCCGCTTTGGTGAGGAATTTAATTATCGGCCCGTGTGAGAGACCTCCCGAGCACGTCCCTTCGTTTTTTTTCCCCTCCCATTTCCGATAAGGCCGATATGCCGACGGCCAACGGGGCTTTCCGCAAGCTGGCGCGCCAGCCTTCATGATACATTGTCCGCGCTCGCACAAGAAACTGTAATTTGCGACCAAGATTGCGTTTTCGCACAGCTGCGTAGCCCGCTCGCCGGTCAGATGCGATCGATAGAGCCTGCCGACACGCTGAAAGGAGTGCTATATTGACCGAATTCGTAGACAGGGCTCGCCAAAGTTGTGGTCTTCCGAGCCACGCGATAGAGCTGTTCGCCAAACAGAAGGTGTCGTTCCGTCAGCTATCATAACGAGGAACTTAATTACCCGATTCCGTATTCACGAGCTGCTCTGTTGAGCTGATCGAATAAAGCGTATGAAAACCATCGTTCACCACCACCAAACAGTAAGTATTCATACACAATTAGCCGAAAGAAGTTCTTGCCAACGAGCTCAACCTTTTTGCAGTCAGGAACATTTGAACCTGGTCCGCAAATATCCGAAGGCTACTCTTAAGTGAAATAAATGAAACCCAAAAAAAGGAGAAATTGTATTTGCATGACCAAATTTAGAAACTTAAGCTCATTTTGTGAACTTATTCGAGTCTGCATGCAATTCGAGATGGAAAAGTATGGACAATTTATTCCTATCGAATGATTGAAAAACAGAAATCGTTTTCGACTATTGATTGTCGACTATCGGCTCTGGAATTATCTGAAACCACGGACAACTCCACTCTACCACCATAACAGATGTTTTCGTGCCTATTTTCCCATGGCATTCCAACGCTTATGTTCGCACTAATGAACGTTTAAGAACATCAAAGGTATTAAATTGATGTGTCACTTTGCTCATCGAGAACGGTACCGATATATGCAAATGACCACCGAGTCGGACACATAATCTCCGTCGCCGGTCGGTGGAAAAACCTTGTGACCAACCGATAACGGTCCGGACGAATGCTGTGACACAACGGATTACGTCCGCCCGACTCGGTCGTATCATTCCGATCGGAATGGTTTTATCAATGCCCCGCACGAACCTGTAGCGTAGTGATGACGGGTCGCTAATTTGTTCGATTCCAACGATGTTTGGAAACATGATAACGTCGTCGTGCTTGAACGATCTTATCTCCCAGCGGACCCAGATTTTCGTTGGGGAAATTAGCCAAAAATCGATTCAACAGCTCATCGTATAACCGATTTTATTGCATCCGCGAGCGCTCGCGAACGGCCTCGATTTTCGCTTGGCCAACTTTGGGATGCGTAGCCTCTTCCGTAGTCCATCTCTGGAACCCCAGCCTTCCACCGGCGTGGACGTGCTCGATCATCATCGGCGGGCCGCGGATTCGCAGACGGCAACACCACCATCGGCATTTCGCATTCGAGGGATGAATTATCTTCCTTCTGCGTTCCGCTCACGATTGGCCAATTGGCCCCAAAAAGCATCCACATCCACTTAATCCGCTACCGGGGGCCCCATCGCTGGCCTGGCACACATACGGTGCTTGTGGCCTCCGCCAGAGGGCGACGGGATGCGAGACCGGATGGGGGCGAAACTGGATTCGATCGTTTCGAGGTAAAAACGTGTACATCGGGAGTGCAGACTGACCGGAACCTAGTTTGCACTTCTGCCAGCCATCCCCTGCCGGCTGCCTGCCGAAAAACCAGTTATCATGATGGATGGGAAAAAACAACCCGAGTGCTTCCCGGTGGAACCGGAAAAATCACTGCTGATTGGAAAGAACGTTTCGTTGGTTCGTACCGAAGGTTGCCCCGCACATTTCCTTCACTCCTACGAACCATTCAATTAAACTTGGGCGAAAGTTGCTGGTTCCTCCAGAAAGCATCACATTGATTTAATTACCCCCCGAAGGGAGCAGATTCTTCTTTTCTTCAGACCGCCAAGGAAAGTTGTACCTTTGGAAATTTAAAATAGAAGAAACGGAAAAAAAAAACTCAAAGGGGAAAATGTTAGACATGGACAAGTTTATCGGATAAATAGATTGGAAAACATTTTGTCCATAAAAGACTTGGATGTTTTTTTACATTTTCTGGAGTATCGGTATTCCATCGATCGATCTGCTTCTTTACAGTTTTTAAGCACGGTTTGAAAATGTTTCATTCTTGAAACGGGAAACTTCTAAAGTAAATCTTTCCTATCTATGATCTTTCCTGTGATCGCTCTTTCCACGTAGAACTTGCCTCGCGACAGCACACTTAACGAACATCGACTTCTCGGGAAGATAACGGAATCTACCGTCGTGTTCTGTTGGTCACTAGGGGAAGATATTGGAGCGCAGCACGACATCTCCGGCACGCTGCGAATGCTGCCCTGACATTAATTTATTCACATTTGTCTCCCCGTTGGTCCCCCGCCCATCTGCAGGCGAAGGTCCACTTTGAATAACCGACACACAAGCGACCGGTCCGCGCTCCGGCTATCTCCTCTGCGCCGTCGGTCACAAACTTGGGTGGCTTCTTGCGTGACATAATTTTACCCCCTAACTGCACATAATGCCACATCCAGCGCACCATTTCCGGACGCGGAAAAATTCGACGCTTTTCACGCCATGCTGCATGTGGCCAGGCCCCGAGCTACCAACCAGAAGAGGGTGCGCGGCCCAAAGGGTTGGCTTCCGTTATCTGGGTCAGTGTGGCAAACTGTTTTCCATTCCGGGGTGCACTTATCTAAAGTGGATTCGATTTCATTCGGTCTTGCGTTACTACTGCTGCTGCTGTTGCTCCCGGCGCTGCATGATGCCATTTGATGCCGAACTCGACGCTCCGCACTTCGGCACACTGTACTACTTTCGCACGGGGGTGCAATTCTGGATTTTCTATTTTCTTTCTATTTCGGAACCAAGAAAACCCGAGGACCACTCGCCTCGGGTAACATCCTCCGTAAGTTAAGACGGGAAAAGCTGCTGGTTGACTTTCCGCCTTCATGTTTTGCCATCTTTATGTATGCAATTGTGGAAGCACAAGATTCGGGTATCGACTGATCTAAAACTGTAACGAAAAACTGTAAAAATGTCCGATGCTTTCGATTTTTGTTTTCTATATTTCAACGTTTAAACCTACCGATTGTTTTACAAAATTGGAATATGATTCTATAGTAAGAAAGTTTTTAAAAGATGCAAGGGTTTAATAGAACCGAGTAAAATCGATCTACATTTTACCCCAAAATTTTTATTCGTCTGTTTGTTTAAAGATAAGAAAAGATTTGTTTGTAAGGTAAAGCTTATAACTCAATTTGAGATAATTTCCCACTGTTTTCTTCGATAAGCAAACAGTTTAGAGGCACAATAGCTGTTCCGAAATTAGTTTCCAACGAAACATTTTCGGATCGTTTTTATAGAGAGTAATTTTGCATCGCTTCCATCAGCATTTTCCATCCGATCCGCTCATTAAAAATCACTTCAATGCACCATTATTCGAACTTTCATATTTTGACCAATTTATGGCACATACAAAAAAATAATAATTACATCTAGCCCCGGACCTACCGCCCGACATGCCCTCGGTCATCACACCTTTGACGGTAAAAGTAGCAGCTTTCTGTCAAAATTTAGTTTTTAATTTCCATCCAGCGCGCGTGGAAGCGACAAAAAAAACCCCAGCACTTCCACGCACGGCGATGCGGAGCGATGAAAATGCATGTGCTTATTTTCACCAATGCGCTCAATTTCGGCAGCCGAAACTATTTTGACACCGATACTCCAGAGCCGCCCGGCCTTTCCGAACCCTTCTCCGCAAAGGCCACGGTCAGCCGACGACGCCTCAACGTATCCGCTCAAGATCCTCCGCACGTGAAGGATGGACCGCTCCAAGCAAACAAAGCCGAGGCAGCTCGTGCCAAACAAACAGCGCACGGATGAGAGGAAAGGCCGGATCACCGACATCAACAAATTTGGACGCAGATAATGAAATTTTTGGCTACTTTCGTTGCTACTTTCGCGAGTGCCCGCTCCGGGGATTGCTGTTATTATGCCACCTGCTTCCTCCGCGCACGTGATCCCTGCACCGCGGGCTCGGCTCCTCAGTTCCGGTGGTTCCGACTCATAAACCATGTGTGTATGTTTTGCCCAAATCTTTTCCTTCTCTTCTTACTCCCGACCGTGAAGTACATTTTCGGGCACCGGACCTCGACGATCCGCCAAAAATTGGATGCTCCACTCGGCGTACCGTGGAAAAGAGAAGCAACAGGAAGATGGAAGACGAAAAGAAACCCAAAACCCAAACCCACAGCCCGAAGCGAACGGTACACTTCCGAATCAGGTGCCGTACCGCGCTGCCAGCTATCTTAACAAATTAATGCCGCAGAATGGAAAGCTAACAAATGGAGAAAAGCATCACCTCGAAAATTGTTTAACTTGCAGCAAATTAATACACCGTTCGCCCTACCTTAGTCGGCAACGCGGGATACATTAGCCGGATGTTTTGGGGATCTCCCTGTTTCTCGACATGCGTAACATTGCTATCGTGATTCATAATCGCACGTTTCAGCGTCGTCACATGTTTGTCATCCGTGTTTTTTTTTTGCCTGTAGCAGAAAACTGAGGATCAACAACTTCGGTATGAATAGAAATGTTTTTTTATTTCGTCATCTCTCCTTAGCATCAACTTAAATACATCAATGGAAATCAAAACACTAATTTAAAATTAAAAAAAAAGTAATCTGTTTCGGACGCGAAGCATCATTAAATATAAACAAACACAAATTATAAAACTGTATTTTAAGTGATATAGAAATTTCTTCTTCATCGACACCAAAACACAGACCACGGAACGATGGAAAAACGTTCAACAAGCTAACCCGTGCAGACTTTCCCAGACCTCGTTAAACATGCCCTCCTGTACCTGTCCGCTAATTAGTGTCAAACCTACCAGGAAAACTGCGCACAAACCGACCAACCAACATGGATGCATACATGAGAAAACGAAAGCAAATGAAAGTCAAATCCCCGCTGGCTAACCGCGCGTGTGACATAATCCTTCCTCTTACCACCAACCTCCCTAACCCCGGTGCGTTCGAGTCCGCACATCGTCGTTGATCCTCGCACGAGGAATGTTGCACACTGCCCGCCTGCCTAGTGACAGTTTGCGGGGTAAATTTTCCTGCGCATTTGTCGCTTTTTTATTACTACCATCACTTTTATTAAGTTATACATACCTTCCACCGGGGGACACTTTCCCCAGCGAGTGCGCAAGCAGCCGACCCAGGGGGAGTTTAATTTTCACTTTGACCAGCAGCAACTGGCTACGCACGATTGAGGGGTTGTTTTTTTTTCGTGTTGTTTCCCCCGTCGGACAACTGCAACTGCTTGCATCCTCCGGTAGATGCAGCAACGCGACGAGCTTCCTCGCCGCAGACAAATGGCGACAGCCGATGGAAAGTGGTTCTGTTAGAGGCTAGGGATCAACTGCTGCGGATCGTATTTCCTGTCATTATAACGGCCCCGGGCGTTTTGCGCTGCGGCCGCGATTCCGGCCACTAGAGGCAGATTCGCATGCCGCACGCTGCAACAAAGTTCAAGTTCAATGAACAGCTGCGGCAAATCCTACCGTCAGCCGTCTGCATCCTCGGGCCATGGTCGACTTCGAAGATCCTCTTGCGGTGAAAGAAAGCCAGTCCTCACTTGCTCACGCTCCGTGCGGTCGGTTAAAGCCAACTTTGAGATTCCAATCAGCTTTTAGGTGCAACAACTGATGCAGAACAGTGAAGCGACTTTTGCAATGCTTTTTCTTATGATAGTCCTTGAGTCTAACCAATCTGAAACATAGTTTAGAATAATCATGCAAGTTTCCTTAAATACCAGTGCATATTTTCTCCCAGATATCTCCTCCACAGCGTTGACCAGAAGCTGCACAGCCGCTTGCGGGAGGGGCAAAAGTAAGCTGAGACCGCAAAACAAACAACGCACACAGAAGAACCTCTCTCCAACAAAGTGTGCTCCAGCAAATACTTCAACGGGAAAAAATAACAACAACAACAAAACATAGTAATTTGACTACGGCCTACCGTGGAACCGTCAGATTGGCACAGTTTTTCGTTTCGGGCCGCTTTTCCGGCTTTGGGGCGGGTTTCCGTCACTCATTCCCGCTTCCCGCGCCCATCCGTACGGTTCGAGGAGGAAGTCTCAAGTCGAACTTCATTGTTACGAGATCATCAGCACCATCATCATCCACTTGGCGGATGTGCGGTTTGTAGGTCAAGCGATTCAAACGGTCAGATTTCGTAGGACCGCCGGCCAACTGACCGTGTTCGGCGCGGGCCGAGGACCCAAGACCCCTCGAAGTCGGCCGGAAAGGGTACAGGGAGCGGAACAGGCCGACGCTACGGTTCGCCGCAGCTGGGAACCTGGAAGAAAGAAACAGTCAATGGCATATCTTTAAAATCGTTAGAAAGGTACTATTTAACGTCCGCCAGAGTATGTGTGTTTTTTCCACTGCCATACTTTTCCTGCGGGCAACCATTTTTGGTTCACCTATCTGACAGCACTCCTTCAAGTCTTCCTTCGTTGTACAAGCACCGAAAGGGGGCAAGGCATCAAAGCGACGCATTCCTCCTACTTGTA
This sequence comes from Anopheles atroparvus, assembly GCA_914969975.1. Lineage (NCBI taxonomy): Eukaryota > Metazoa > Arthropoda > Insecta > Diptera > Culicidae > Anopheles > Anopheles atroparvus. The sequence goes on along the minus strand of CAJZCY010000001.1, from coordinate 45,842,783 downwards.
GATTGATACCTTTTATTTTTACTTGCAAGAAATTCTTACTGTCAAAAGCTTGTGGAGCATCCACATTTAATTCGTAATGGACAGAATCTCTCCCAGCGTGCGTCAGCAAAACTATCGGAAGCGACGATGGTAGCCTGAATGTGATCGAATGTGAAAAGGAAGCAAAATAGGAACCCATTTTCAAACCAACACGCCTTTCTGGAGGTGAGGGGAAAACTTAACCATTAAAAACTCCAGCGCTCGGATCAACGGACCAAATTTCAGCCATATCCGTACCGCCGATCTTCGCCCCTGCCGGGTCCGCGATAAGCCGCCCAATCCCGACGCCCAGCGGCCCACCGCCTAATGAAGTGATGACATAGTAAAATGCGGAAAATTACGCACCAAACCAACACGGTAGTTAAAAACAACTTTCTCCCGCCGGGCGTAATTCCTCGCCCGGAGCCAAAAGATAGAAGGAAGCATAGAAGCACAGAAACATGTTAATTTAGTTTGTACTGCGAGGAAACTTTCGAACAAATCGATAAAATGCTGCTCGCCCCACGGGTGGCGATGGGGTGTTTTTCTTTTTCTTTCTATTTTCCTATCCATATTTTGACGCCAGCCAGCCGAGAAGATTTGTAGTGGGGTCGTTGACCTGCAAAGTAAATGAAAGTATTTTAAGCTTGGAGCAGCACTGCAAGATAGTACAGGGCGTAAGGCGCTACCGTCGGATATTGTTTGAAAAAGTCAAACATACTTCAACAGAAAAACATCCTCAGCGCTAAAAGCAGAATTTTCTTGTTGGTCCCAAAAAAATTTCCTCAATTTGACCATCTTGCTCATACCAAAAATGTACGCCCACCGTTGATGCAGAACAATTCATTTATCATCTCCATTTTTGTGGAACAATTAGGAACACGATATTTCATCCGTATAATAAAATCATGTCCAACGCTGACTTTGGTTGCTGCGCATGTTCCATTTCATTCGTGGCCCCTGAAGACACAGTAGAAGCTATGTTTACCATGAAAAACTGAGTGGATTCTACCGAATCACAAACATTTTCTTTTACCCTCGTGGTGAACACAAGGGCCAATTCGTGGAAGCGCCCACAACTGAAATGGTTGAAACTCTCCTAGCAAGCGTCTTCCAAGCTGCTGTGCTTACTTTCATGATGAAAAAAGTGTTCGCTTCTAGAGCAGCTCTCAGAAGTGTAATTAAGGGAATTTTTAAACCCGGCTTCACGTTTCGTTTTAATCCCATTCAGCGAGGCTGGCGAGGAAAATTTATTTTAGTTCATAATTAAACGCTAAGAATTCGACCAAAGAAGAAAAAAGAGTGCTATGGATCTAATCAGTCACAAGATGAGATGGACGGCATTTATCGTGGTTTAAAAAATGACTAAAGACGATGAGCCAACATGAACGTTGAAAGCAACATATTATTATAAAAGTTTCATTCAACTTAAGCGTTTTCTGAAGTCATGAATTTAGATTGATTTCAAAATTTAAAAAATAAGCCACTCCAATGCAAACTCATGAACGTAAACAAAACAAAATCTTCAAATCTTTCCGCTTTTAAATCACGAGTGTGATGCTAAGAACAAGTAACAGACTAAAACACCTTACGATTGAATATTTGACACATATGCTGTGTAGTAGATGTAACCACTCGACGCTGCAGCCATAAATAATGGCTAGCATCATGTTGCGTTTCGAACAGAGCAAATACAAAACAAAACATCTGTTGCACTTTGCACACAAACCCGACTGCAGCTGCGGCCCGTAAGCTTCGGTACCATTCTAGCGGAACGTCACTGCACAAGTGAACCACAAACTAACGGCTCCCGCATCCACAGTTGGCGGCGACTCGGACCGGCTTAGAAGCTCTGATCCCGACAGGACCCGTTTTCCCATGAGGGAACTCTCAGTGGAAGTTTCCACTGCCGGTCGGTTGCGCAAATGCAGAGTTTCGAATGCATTCGCCAAACCAAACTTCCGCAGCAAGCGGTGTGAAAATTAGGAACGTTCCCTTCGCCAACCGGAAGCTGATCCATCTGCGGTAAAGAAGGGTGGGAATGGCAGAACCAAACAATAATAGATGCACTCGCGAGGATGCAAACAGAGCGCCCGTTGGTTCGGTCGTCGAATGGCTCAGTTTGCCTGGCTTTACGAGCGAGAGGAAACTACGAGGGAAGCATTAAGATAAATCTTCGCCAGTGGACGGGGAAGGGAATGAAAAATTCCGTGCGAGAGGCTGCAACTGTATCCACTCCGGGGCTCCGGGCTAGAAGGGAAAGGTCCGACCATACCAACCGCGGAACAAGCTGGAGCAACTCTCAAGTTCAAGTTGAAAGCCAAGCCAAGCGAACGCCCGTGCTTCAAACCACAATGATTTGCCTAGACGATGGGCGTTGCACTGGCGCGGTGTGGAAACCGGTGTGGAAAACCAGCCCAGCTGAGGCAGGATTGTAAGCGGACGAAGAGAGACAATATAAAATAGTATAGAAAACATTAGACACACTCCACGGAGAATGTCGATTGGGATAAGTTGTTGGAAAAGGAGATTAAAGGTTGTTGTTGTTTTTTATTCGTCTTCTTCGCGCGGAAGCTTTCGGTTCAAGTGCGGGAAGCAGCTCCCGGAGGGGGAAGGTACGCAATGGCACACCGATGAATGAAAGTTCCTCGGGGTCCGCGGACGCGCGCGCGCGCGCGACGATTAAGCGGACGAGCTGGCGCGGGGCACGGCACGGTGGAAAGCGCTGGGAAAACGTTGCCCCCAGCAGAGTGGGAGCGGGGAGGAGGGGGAGAGGTGTAGGACCCTGTAGAAGGTGCCCGGACCGTCGTAATACGAGTATGTGTGCATGTGGAGCTCGTGGCCGCGGAGGAAAGCAACCCAACGAACCCGAGGCAGCTCGGAATGAACAGTAATCGAATCGGAGAACGAGCGATCTGCTTTGGAGAAAGGGAAAAAGATGGCCAAAGGAGCGACGAGCCGGAGCCAGAGAGAAAGAGGGAGCGCGGAGAGAAAGAGGCAACGTGCGGCGGCAGAAAGAAAGCGCGAGAAGGAGAAAGGGCGACCGCGGGCGCAAGAAGAGCCTGCAGAGCGCGTAATATTCGGTTTCCTTCTTCTCCGCGAGACGGACGCGGTTGGAGGCGAACCGGGCCGGGCGTGACCGGGCGGGACGGGTATCACATACGCCGTACGTCTATATAAATTGACCGCGCCGCGTTCCGGAGAGCACAGACATATCATACCCGTATCACGGCTTAGATCGTCCCGTTTGCCCCGTCCAACCAAGCGCAGTCGTGCAGAGCTGAGTCTCGTTCCGTCTCGGGGTCTCAGTGTTTAGCCTTTGCTTCTTCGCATTTCTACGCCGCGTGTGCCGTCCGTGCGGTCGTGTGTGGCTCGGTGATCCTGCCTACCTTCTTAGTGTGTTAACGCCCTGTTTTTCCGGCGCAAGAGTCCTGTCGCTTACGATGGCCTTCGCTTACAAAGTAGTCGGTGTGCTGTGCGTGGTGGCGCTGGCCGTGGCCCTGCCGGCCGAGGAGGCGCGCTCGTCGCGGAACGCCATCGGGGGCGGCGAGAGCGACCTCGTCGGCAGCATCTACAAGGAGTGCCTGTCGTCCGACTCGGTGTCCTGCGTCAAGTACAAGCTGTTCAGCTTCATCGATCGCGTCGTGGCCAAGCGCAGCGTGTTCCCGCTCACCGAGGGCGTGACGGTGGTGAAGACGCCGGGTGCGGTCGCGGAAAGCGAGGGCGCCCCGCGCTCCCTCACCGGCGACGAGTCGCTCGAGCAGCTGATCCTGTCCCGCGTCCAGTCCTTCCTCTCCACGCACACCATCAAGGTCGACCTGAAGGGGGCCGACATCGTGAACGCCGTCACGTCGACCGGCCGCGCCCTGGAGGACGTCTCGGAGAACCTGCTCGACGAGGAGGAGGGCACCGGTGAGGCCCGTGGCAAGAAGAAGAAGGCTGCCAAGATCCTCGGCCCGCTGCTGCTCGCCGTCGCACTGAAGGCCGCCGCCCTGCTGCCGCTGCTGCTCGGCGCGATCGCCCTGATCGCTGGTAAGGCCCTGCTCATCGGCAAGATCGCCCTCGTCCTGTCCGCCATCATCGGCCTCAAGAAGCTGCTGTCGCAGGAGAAGCACGTCACGTACGAGGTGGTCGCCCACCCGCACCACTCCACCAGCCACACGTCCAGCCACGGAGACGCCTACTCGCTCGGCGGATCGTACGGCGGCGGTGAGGTCGGTGGATACAGCGCCAGCTCCGGCCACGGAGGCTGGGGACGCTCGATCCAGGACGCCCAGGACGTCGCCTACAGCGGCCAGAAGCCCTAGACGGTCCCTTCCACCACCCACCAAACCCTGCCGGCGCTGTAGCAGTAGGGAGTAGTCGTAGAAGAAGCAGCTACCGCACGCCGGTTGTAAGTGTACTCCTTACAGGAGGTGCCTGACTCTACTGGAAGCCTCTACTCCCGGGACGGGAGCGGGGGCGCGCTGAGGGAGGTGTGGCTGCACCTTACCAAGCCCTCACCTTACACACACACACACATCATACACACCATTCACAGCGTACCCACACCCCACACTCACCCGGTACCACTCGAATACTCCGCGTTGCGTTGCGTTAAACATTATTTATTTAATTTATTTAGCGTCAAGCGAGGGATTTTGTTTGTTTTGTTGTTTTCCTTTAGGGGGGTGGTGCTGGGGGAAGGGCTCCGCGGGGAGCGTTTGGACTAGGACCAGGAGCCCCAGGACCGCTCGTACCTGTGTTAGCGTTACCGAGAGGAAGAGGTTAGAAATAGAAGAGATAGGCTCCTTTTCGTCGGGATGACCTCAGGACGCACGGTCGGCATCTGTTAGCGGCATTCTTAGCCACCCTTGGCCTCTAGCCACCATCTTGCCATCTTCATTCGTCTATTGTACTATATTGTTTCCCTAGCTTAAAGCCTTAGACTCACTCACTCTAAGCCCCCACTCGTCGTACTACGCGCTCTGTCCACCTTTCCTCACCATTGAGCTGATCTCCATCTCCACGTCCACGCCGACGCGGACATGACGTGTTCGCTTCGGGAGACCTGTCACCTTATACCCTTCCTCGATCGACTGGCTGCACGTGCGCCACTTTCTCCGCGGTGCATGTGCAATGGCGTCCCGCCACATCCCGCGACCTGCAGAATCCCGCGCGCAAGCCCTAGCCCCCTAGTGAAGCGTCCCTAGCAAGCAAACCGATCACCGAAACCAAAAGAGAAGAAGACGAAGAAATAAATGCTCAAATTGTTTCCAAATTGCGTACCTTTGGCACTGCGTTGTGCTGCGACTCGCGTTTTTCTTTTTCTTCTTTCTTTCCTCTCTCATTTTCAGCCTCAATCCGAACCATGTGGTCCATTTGGAATACGTTCGTCGTTTTCCCGCACTAGGTTTGTCGCTTTGGCGTGCGTGTTTTCTCGCGTGACAAGGGGGAAGGAACGCAACGTTCGGGAAAATTCTTCGCCGAACTGGGAATGAGTGATTTGCGCGTTCCACATGCTACACGATATGCTTCCCATGGCTCCACCATTCCTTTCCCTTTTTTTTTTCCTCCGGTCACAATTCCCATTGGGGCATCACTGAAGTTCACGTTCCGATTCTGCTCCCGATCCGAGGCGCAACTGATCGTACGTTAACGTTTCGACCTCGTCAAAATTGCAGTGGCTCGCGCACCGAACCTTCCCGAGCTGGGCTGTGTAATTTCCCCACCAACCCTGGAACGACGGCAACTAGGGAACATGCATGGTGCATGGTGAAGAAAAAAGCCTTTCCATACGACCGCAGATGATGATCGTTCCTATGACGGCCAACTTCTTCGGGTTCCTCGTCGCCGGTGGGAAATGGAGCGCCGTGTGTCGGTCGCCGTGTGTGTGTGTTCGCGAGGGCGTATGTGCGGACCGTTCACATATTTCCACCCCGTTACATTTTCGCGAGGCCCCAGCAAACGGTAATAGCAGCATGGCACGAAACATACAAAACTGCTGCGTGCGATAAGGCTCCACAAAAGGAGCACATTTCGGTAAATGGGGCTCCCGTTCGCATTTGAAACGAGCAATTTCCGACGGTTTCCGCACCGAAAACGCGGGGCCTCCTACAGGGGCAGCCTTAATTTGCCCGTGTTTGCCTACAGGCAGACGCAGGAGAAAGTGCATTGCAACTCGGTCGCCGCATTTCCCGTGGTGCAATCGAGCAGAGCGTCTGGTTGAGTGCAATTGCTGCACCAACCCAATTGCTGGGCGTTCCTTCGGGGCCCGTTGCATTTCACAAGAATCCATCCAGTTGGCGGGGAAGTCGCGTAACTAAGCGATGAGTGCGGCTGCTCTAGTGCGTTGCTTAGGATTTTCTTTGCTCAACAAATCTATTCACAACACGGTTTTCTGGGAAACAGCTAACGAAGCGAGCAATTGTGTTCCGATTTAGATGGAAGGTTTCTGCGAAAACTCTAACTAGTACAGAAGCCTTACACAGCAACCAAGCAATCGTTTAAACTTTCAACAATCTGGATGCCTTGTATCCATTCTGTGGTTTCAACTGATTGCCAATATGAACCACATTATTGTACCATACGCACATTGCCAGAGTGTAAACGTAAGGCTTTTGTGTACCGCGTAAAGCTTCATTCATCCAATATTTGTACAGTAATATCCTTGCCAGGCGTATTCGAGCGTCAAACCGCCATCCTGAACATTCTAAAATAAAAAGACTCGAATCGGCAGCTGGTTGTTCAAAACACACTCCACCTCATTACGAGTAACATCAAAGCGTAAACATTGAGCATATGTTTCCCAGGGTAAGCATAATAAATTGAACAGGAACAGCGAAAGCCCCGTTTGTACCTTAAAAACAAACAACATATTGCATACAGGCAAGGCGCACGGTTGACGCACGCCTTGTCAGGTTTCTCACACGCCACCGGCAGCATCAGTTTACTTCAACGTTTCGCGGGGAAAGCATTTTCTGCGAACGTCTTTAAGCTCCGCTTTCAGACAGGCAAAGTACGCACCTCTGCTTCCATTATAGCAGAAAGAAAGGAGGAAGCACGCCGGCTCCAGCAATCCAATAAACATCAAACTATACGGCACTGATCACCCGGCTTACTATCTGCTTTCCGGGCAGATGCTCTCATCCGACCGTAAGCTCGGGCCGAGCTGAAGCCCTCCTGAGGAAAGCAGATGAACAGCAGCTTCGTGAGATGCAGAGCTTACTGGGAAAACCGTTTAATTTCTCTTTTCTCCTGTTGCATAGATACGGGCGAATCTTACGCGGTAACAGTGCTTCAGCAAAAGTATCTCCTCTAGGTTTTGTCTTATCATCGGCATTCGAATTGCTTATGAAATGAAAGAACAATAAAATAACATGATTATCTACAATCTACTTACGAGAAAATATGGCTAAAGTTAACTTGACGACCTTGCGTTACGCGGGTTGCGCCTGGGAGGGTATGCAACAGGCAGTGCAGCCATGTGTCCCGGCTATTCGGTGTTACTTTTGGGCAGCCCAGTGCGTTACGCCGCATTCAAACCACTTGATTTAAATTTAAGTTCAACGATCACTGAACCAGTTCATACGATGAGAATTAGGGGCCAGTATTTAACTGTTGCTGTTTTGATTAAGTGACATGTTGACATTTTTGCATACGGTAGGCCTTACAGTGAGATATATGATGTTAATATATAAAAAATTGTGTTTGTTTAAAAAGAGTGTTTCACATGTGCTCAATCCAGAAAAGCGGTAAGTTACTGTATGTTAAGTACCATTGCTTGCTTTTATTTTAGGGACATGCGGACACCGATAGAGTTCACACTCCAATTGCGACCCCGATATAATTTGTATCCTTTGTTACCTGCCCTGGTTTCGAAAAAGCCAATCCGCGAAAAGGCTTAGGCCGTCAATGGGTAAGCCAAACTGAAGCCGAAAAATTTAATTTAATTAATTCATAAATGTTTTTATTCAGCATAGCGAGCACGGGGGCAATACTGTACACGTTGTTCGCGCTCGATGCAGTGTAGATCTCGCCCCGTGTTTCTTTCGGTACGGACAGTACGAGGATAGCATCGGCCGATCTATGAGCAGAACATCACTTATGCCGATCTATGAGCAGAACATCATCACAATACGAATGATCTGCGACGTCATCACGCGATATGTTAGTGGACTATTTTCATATCATTTACCGAGCGTGATAAATCGGCATAGTATTGCACCGTCGAATTGAATTCTTGTAGGAATGAATTTCGTTTGTTAAATACTGATGGTTACTTTCGATGCTTCGCAACAACTTACAAAATGAAAAGATGCTGGCGCTGAAGGTTAACGATCAATCGGGTGAGTGTGGAGCCGGTGCAGATTTTTTTCTGATAGCGCCAGCCTTCTGATAGCGCCTTGGCAAGAAGTGAAGAACCGTGAGATACACTGTCGAAGGCTGCTTTGTCGTAAGTTTAGTTAATAAAGTGAGAAAGTGATTTGCAAAAGATTTGCGTGAATAGATTCTTATTAATTATGCCAAAACGCTTCCATCATTAAATAAAGCTTATATCACGTTAACCAAATGCCAATCTTCCTATACAGCAGGAAGTGCGCTTTATGATATGTGCATCATCCACATATCCATATGTATTGATCATTGTATTCTCGTTTGTTGTATTGGCCACTGCAGGTGCGTAGATAACATTTTATCGTATTCAATTTGGTTAGTCTTTCCCACCCCGCTTCGAACCATCCGCTATATGCAGTAAAAGCTCAAGCAAGAGGTTCTCCTTCCGCATTCGTCAGTCTCCTCTTGGGATGACTCGCGGCTACGCGATGGGTCGATCCCGCCCGTCCCGGTGTCGCCGTTTTGGTGGTTCGTCCCATGCTGCCTGCTCCTGGCGACAAGGTTTACGTCTCCCTATCTGTTCCTTTTTCGAACAAGTGCTTTCTCGAGCGAACTATAAACGCGACTTTGCATTTTCACTCTCTAGGACGGCTACTGTTTCAGATTGGTTCGATTCCTATCTCCAGTAGCTATGCCAGGTAAAAATTCGCGCAGGCTTCTAAGGGGCTGGTTTCTATGTTGGAAGTGGCGTACTGAGTGGACGCCTGAAAATAAATATTGAGCACGACTAGCGCGGCGGATCCCGATCGGACTTTCATTCGTAAGCTTATACTTTTTTGGTCCAGATATTATCGAAATAAGAAATCAGTTATTTTCATGTTCTAGCCGGTTGGCTAGATCAACATTTGTCACACTCCAGATGCACGCCGGATTCGAAATATACTGAAAAATATACATGCATCTTCCGCTTTTAGAATTGCCGGTGTGTTTAACAACGCATTTTTCATATATTTATTTCGATAACACAATTTTCGTCACTTATTCAAGTATCATATATTAAATCTTACCGCGCGGCTATACAGCCCCGCGACTTCTATGCGACTAGTTTTGCGATGAAAATGTAAATCAAATTAATTTCAAACACATTAATAGTTCAAGCATATTAATTAATTAAATGCACGGCTAGAAGAATCATCGACTCTGTTTTAATGGATTGAAAAAGGTAATCGAACAACATTGAACCGATTCAACCGTTTCGATGAAACCGTTGATCGTTTATTGAAACGGTTATATTGTTCGATGACCGCAACGGTCAATACAATTCAAAACCTTTGATAGGTCTTTTTCAATCTTCTATTAAAACAGAGTTAAGAGCATTTAATTAATTAATTCATTAATGCCGCTGAGATTGCGTTTTGAAATGCTAGGAAATCATAGGAAATTTTAAAGCGCTTATAGGGTCAGGTTCTTATTGTAAAATTATTAACATATTTAATGATTTTGTTGCCCTACAAGTCCATCCTAGCGCCCCACAAGCAGTAGACCGTGTTGCCTTTCCTGAGTGCTACAGTTCCATCGTTAGTACAGATTCCTCGTTGCGAGAGGAAATCAAGGTCATACCCCATGATCTTCGCCAGATAGTGTAGCCGGGCATTTTTGGCAAACAAGTACGGCCAGTTAAACAAAATTAACCAGTATTACACTGATGGATCATCTTCTGAGGCGGCCACAGGCTTCGGTGTTTTAAGAGAGACGGCCGAAGCCTGTCTCAAATTGCGACAACCATGTGCCGTGTTCACGGTTGAGCTTGCCGCAATTTTTTACGCGCTATTGTTGATAGCAGCGAGCCCATCAGACCAATATTATATATTCACAGAGAGCCTCAGTGCCATCAAAGTACTGAAAACCCTAAGGGCTGTTAAGAGCCAAGAACACTTTGCCATAAAGATTGTTGAGATTCTAGGCTCACTGGTTAATAAAGCGTTTAGAATATCGCTAATTTTGTTCCATTCTCATTGCGGAATACCCGGTAATGAGAAGGCTGACTCACTGGCCAAAACTGGCGCCAGAGAAGGCATCCTTTATGACAGACCCATCTCAGTCCAGAAGTTCCTTCGTTCACCACAGCAACTTTTCCTGTCTCGATGGCCGAGTATGTGGGAAGCGGAGGAACTCGGGTGGTTCCTTTTTTCGGTCTCTCCACAAGTGTCCCTCCCTGCGGCCTTGGTTCGATGGGCTCTCTGTGGATCGAGCATTCATACGGAAGATGTCTCGGCTCATGTCGAATTATTTTACACTGGGTGCACTTCTACAGCGTATTAATTTAGCTCAGACCAAGATGTGTGGCTGCGGTGTAGGACGTCCTCGACGTCCTGCGTGGAGTTCGAAACCGCCAGACCCTCCTTGGTGAGCCGTCATAATAAATTAAAAAAAAAATACAAAAATGAAAAGGACCAGTTCAATCTTCCCACTGCGCTTCCGACGAGGCCGCCCCTTCAAAGGGTCGAGTGCGATGGCAAGCTGGGGAAACAAAACGAAACCCGAAATCTGCACAAGTTGCGTGCGATATAAAATCAGCGGATCGAACGGAATTCGATTGTACAATGATAGCTTTTATACTATTTTAGCTTCATGCTCGTCCATCTCACTGGACTCGGGCCTAACATCCCACTTATGGGAAAACTACGTCATATGCAACCCGACAACGAGTCGAGAGAAGTAACGAGGATGGAAAATAGAACGTTTGGGGGGAATCTTTGTGAGAGCAGAATCTCTCCGTCATAAGATACACAAAGATCGATAGTTACGCAATCGAAGGTAATTAATTTCTGTACTTTCTGGTTCATTCGTAAAACGACTACCTAAATTATATGCTTTTGTTTCTGTATCGGTGGCGAAGCACAGTATTCTACCCTTTCGATTCTTTCTCATACGACCAAGCATCAGGCTGCACTTGCAAACAGCTTGCTGAAACGAACCAGACTTTGTTTGAGTTTAAGGATAAACGATTACAATGTTTCCGTACCGACTGGCGTACCGGAAACTCATAAGCCAACTGGTCAAAAATTATTTAAAAAATCATTTAACAACCGGCCATCCGATCGGGCGAGGGGAATATGCAACTATCTCAGGAAGGGGATAGATTCCTCCTGCCGCCTGCAACAGAGCGCAAAATCGTTTAAAATATGTAAAACTTAAAAAATGGTCACAACCAATCGCCAATTGATCGTTTAGTTACGAGGAAGCCCGCAGAACACTGAGAGTACTAATCAGTAGGAAATTAATCATCTTCATCGCCTTCAAGCTTCAAATCATCATCCAACATGTCGTTTGTGGTTTCGTTGAATCCGAACATATCCTGTGTTGATAAACTGTCCTCATTGTCTTGCCCCTGGTACGAACTCATCTCCCAGTTATCGTTTTCCAATCCAAGCCCGTAAGCATCGATGTATTTTTCCACCGAAATCCATATTTTTTCATCTCGAAAGTATCTTCAAATTTGTATTCAGATTTATCATTAGAAATACAGGCCGCACTTTTCTTTCGCCTTAATGCGAGCCATCCGCGATTTCGGCGCCACGTACTGCTGCACCAAGTCCCTGAACTGCTGCTCCTTCACCTCAATCTGCCGTCGGGCCTTCTCGTTCCCTTTTTTCAGCTCCTTGCACTCCTGCTGGGTGTTGGTGGTCGGCAGCCCGTGTCAGCGAATGTCCTTCTTCTCCTTCGAGATGATCTTCATGACCATCGCCGGATGTTTTTCTGGTCGTACTGGTCTGGTTTTGTGTGGTCGCTATGCTGAATGGGCGCTATCCCCATGGTCGCTATGCTGAATAAAAACATTTATAAGTTAATTAATACATTTTTCGGTACGTAGCATTTTGGTAGCAATTGTACTTATCATACAGTAACTTACCGCTTTTCTGGATTGAGCACATGTGAAACACTCTTTTTAAACAAACACAATTTTTTATATATTAACATCATATATCTCACTGTAAGGCCTACCGTATGCAAAAATGTCAACATGTCACTTAATCAAAACAGCAACAGTTAAATACTGGCCCCTAATTCTCATCGTATGAACTGGTTCAGTGATCGTTGAACTTAAATTTAAATCAAGTGGTTTGAATGCGGCGTAACGCACTGGGCTGCCCAAAAGTAACACCGAATAGCCGGGACACATGGCTGCACTGCCTGTTGCATACCCTCCCAGGCGCAACCCGCGTAACGCAAGGTCGTCAAGTTAACTTTAGCCGAAAATATTTATGAAACACATCGCTAGGTGAAGAAACCATACGCAATATTGAAAAAAGAAACAGTTTTATTTCATCCAGCCTTATCGCACTTCAAAATCGTTTTACACATCCATTTCCAATCATCAGTTATGTAACATAAACCAGTGATTAAAAAATGATCCTACCTTAACTACTCGCATGAGATGCATGAAGATCCACTTTCCACGATCCACGAACATGCTATTTCTAACTGCAGGACAAGCCACGAAAATTGAACAACATTACTCAGTACGATATTCGCTAACAGATTTTGAAGCTTTTTGATGCTTCACATCCGCCGCTGGATTTTTCTTGTCGAACATTTACGTGTTTAAACCGAACTGATGCAAACTTAAAAAAAAAATCAGCGATCCTCTGGGAGGTAATGTACATAGAAAGCCTACGTAAGTGCCGATTTTTCCTCCGTTTTGGATTCTTATCTGGATTATTTCGTATGAAATTATTTGCCGCGCGATTAAATAAACAGCCAAAGATTTTTTCGTATGCTGAAACCGTGGTCGAACAGCTCGAAATGAGAGAAGTTCCTTCTTACTAGCGTCGTTCAAAGTTACACGATTTCTTTTGTTTCTGCTAAATTGCCAACATTCAACATTCAAATCGTCCTCATTGGTGCGTTCGCAGAATGCTCGTCCCCAGCGAAGAATGAAATAATCCACCGTCGTCCTTCCCGGCGGAAAAGAATACCAGAAATGTGTGTCACCCGGTAATGACGTGCGCTTGGACAGTTTTTTCTGCTTCTCAGCCACCCTCGGACTGAACACCGACAAGCAAACAGTTTTCCAGCTTTCAGCCTCTTCCGCGCTGGTCACGTCTGCCTCACAGCTCCACAAACTTTGTTCAAATCACCGGCATTATTTTATCAGTATCTTTGTCGCCGTCGCCGTGGTCTTCGTCGGAGCGATCGCATCGATAGACCACGTTGCCCGGTTTATCAGTGCTACTTTATTTTCAACTCCACCTCTTCTGCTGTCTGCTCGGTGGACAGGGTTGGTGCGGCAGAAAATAAAACTTGGGCTTCATTCCTTTGAAAAGTGAAATGTGTTACAAACGAAACCTGACCATGCCGAGAAGGAAGAGTTTTGCTTCGGCGTCTTCAGCTCGTTTCGTTCTTCGTCCGGTTTGCCTCTCCCACTGGCCGTCCCCCTCGTTGGTTGCCTTGGTTGGACGCACGGAGGAGCAGATCGTCGGTTAAGGCTGAAGTTCCCTCGCCCGGGAGTAGACCCAAACGCGTTCCTCAATGTTTATAAACATTCCACGTTTTCCCCCTTCTTTGCGTTGCCTCCCGCGCGTATTGGTGCGGATGTGAAGGACCAGTTTAGAGACTTAAAGCCTCGGCCACTTCCAGCGCAGAGCCCTACAAATGTGAAGGTCCGTCCAACACGAATCTTGATTCCTCTGTTTCTGTACCCGCTTTCGGAGCGATTTTTTTCTTGACGAAGCAGCATTTAATTGATGCGTTTTACTTCCAAAAACAGGTTTTCGGTAACTGAGCACGGGTACCAAAACCGGTGTAAAGTGTTTATTAGAAGAGAGAAAGGAAAAAAAAGAATGAAGGAAGTGGAGATGTGAAGTTTTACACCCCCCTCGCATAGGGTTAGTATTTTAGGCCATGGGTCTTAGAATCTATGGCGATGTAACACTTTCAATTTTGCCCTATCCGTCTTCCGCAACAACGGACGAGGCATTGCGTCGACTTAATTTTATCAAGCGGAAAGTGTATTTAAAAATATTAAATGGAATTAACGAATAAAGCAGTTCAATAAAAGAAAAGTGCATGATTGCATACCATGAAATTATTCCTTGTTTTAATTTTTTTTAAATTCTTTTCATACTTTATATTGATAAGATGTCATCACGCTTTAAACCATTATACAGAGCAGGACTGGAGGCTGTGAAATGATTGAAATGAATATCCACAAAACAATGAGCTCCTAACCGTAGCAACTGACAAGACGGTGTCTTCATTGCAAGCAAGGAACCTCCTGGACAAAGATAACAAGAAAGTAATAAGTGTCGATATCAGCCCGACCGCTAACAAGCCAACCGGTCCATTCAGGGGTAACTATTCCACGCCACAAAGCAAACAACCATCAACAAAGTCACACTTCAACAAGAACACTACCGTGTCGTCCCATTTGACCGACGAAGATCCTTCGGCACGGTGAGGAGAAATCCACACAAATCCACATGCTCTACCACAAGCAGTTACACACATATGCACCCACACACATATGAACAGGTTGTGGCATCTGACGATTATGCAACCACGCCGGTCGATAATAGCCGTCCGTGCAAGTCCTGCGCCAAGCAACGACAGGAAGCAGACGGCAACGATTTACCACATCGTTTACGTTCGTTCCTCGCAGGCTGCGTCCTCATGGTGCCAGCAGGTTGGCCACAGTGGCATCTACCCATGGTCCCACCTACGGTTTGATCTTGTCGGTCACCGCTTGCCCGGAAATTGCTAATACTCTGACCCCCTGAAGCTGGAACCAGACCATGGTACCCGGCGAACGCAGCTCGTCCATCCTACAGCAGAGTCTAATTAGAACTAATCCTGTTGTAGCAGCGCTTTTCGTGCTCACCCGTTCGCCCTTGGTTTGGCGGTTGAATGGGGGAGTGATGGCCGGGGGTTATGTATTGAGATCGTTGCCATTTAGCCACGCAACCGTAGCCACCCATCATCGGCAGGAGCAGGATTCCCTCCACGCCTGGGCCCTTTAACAGGCGCTGGCAGACCGTGGCCCGTGTTCGGTGCAGTCGAGCTTTCCATGTTAGCATGCACAGCCACAGCTTTGGCGGGAGGGACGGACGCCCTGGGTGGGTGGAATGTAAATTGAATTAAGTAGAAGCGTCCAATAATTAGTAGAGTGAATCTGGGAAAGCGCGTACCGTACGGTCCGAAGCTGAAGCCCCATCGATCAGCGAAGTCGTGCAGCAGTAGTACAGCATTCCCATTTTTAGCTTCATACGTACGACGGTCCCACAGTATGTTGGGAAAAGGGTTCCCACTCTACATGTTGGGACAAGTATCTCAGCTGCACTTGGCGGGCCTTTCCATTAACAAATTTCGGAATCTGATGGATCGAGCATGGCCAGATCCTTCAACGCAATAAGCTTCATTACATACTTCAGAAGTTTCTTAGCTATGTTATCTCAGAGCACTAACATTCTGGTGAGTAATTTCGAAAGCTGCCTTATCCACGCAGAAAAAAAATTGAAACAACTTGTCGAGGCAGATTGAATTCTTTAGCAATTAAAACAACATTAAATATGCTACAAAACAAACAAAATTTAGATTATGTATTTCAAAGTTCATGAAAAACAGAGTTTATGCCCACATTTTTTTTTAAATCGAATTCACAGTTCTGGAAAAGAACATCAAAGCGATGCTGTCGATATCAACGCAGTACCATCCCTAGGCTACTCAGTGGGTGGAAAATGAAATATCATTTTACCATAAACCTTTTTCTTAACAACGCTCGTAAAACGGTTACTCGATTAACTCCCACACTTTACCAACTGCATCGTTTGCACCGTCTGCCAAGTTAATCGGATTACTTTGCTCTCATCGACTTTTCCCTTCGCGGAACATTGGACACCTGTAGGGGTGTACTTTACTTTGCTGCGTTTGCTTTCTGCTCTCATACGCAAACATTTCACACTGCACCACAAACAACTTCCCCAAGTCCACAAAAGCCCCACCAGTTGGCGGTGGAACGCTTAAACGCACGTTTAATTTGCTCGGAAAATGAGACACAAAGTAACACCGGCCAAGCAAAAGAAAAACGCATTCAAGGGTAAACCTTCGGTGAGCAAACAAAGTCTTGAGTTGGGATAGGATAATTACAAAAAATCATTTCGCTGGGACGCGTTAAGAATCGCACCGAAATGCGAATAAAATTTCAGTCAAATTTAAGCAAATGGAATCACTTCCATTACAACAAAAATCATTCGATTTTCTCTTTCGGTGCAGGCTTTTCTTTCCATATTGTTTAAGTTTTTTATAAATTTATTTTAACACCAGTTACATCATACTAAACCAGAATGTGCAAACAACGCGTTCTTTCAAGGGCTAACTCATCACTTGATGTATGCATTGCACCAGATTTTCTTCACCACCCACTAAAAGTTAACTATCGATTAATCAATGAATAATGGCATCAATTGCAGTATAGTATCGGTATAGTATCACCGATGGTATCGGAAAATGAATAAAGTATGTGCAAAGAAACTGCACTACACGGTGTTCGCTCTCGAGCCACTTAGCAAGACCATCTATCCATCCTTACATCGCGCTCTCGGTACATCATTTTCCACGCCCGTCCCAAACAGTTCTGCAACACTCTTCCCTCATTGACATTGCGGCATGGCTCATCAGAAACAGCTGATGTGCAGCCAAACGTGGAAAAGCCCCCCAACCCCCTGGTAATCCAGCGCCGGCCAGCTCCTGGTGCATCGAGAAATTCGCATGTTTTATGCTGCATGTTTCACTAGTAGAAGGAGGATTTTCCATGGCAACCTCCACGCCTGCCAGCCTTTCCCCTGATTAGTGGGTATATCGTTTAATTAGCTTATAATTTGCTGAGTTTATAGAACAGAACGAGCACCACCCGATGGCCCCATTTCTTTCCATTTGTTAACTCCCGTGCAGCTCACTACCAGGCCCTTTTCCGAGTATTTGTGGTGAACGCGCTCGGCAATGGAAAGTGTGCACTATCGTGTTCCTTTATCGATCCTCGCCGCCCCCTCCGACAAGCGCCATGATTTTTTTTTCTTGTTTTTAGCGGAAAGAAACGCGAATCAAGGAGAAAAAGTGTCTGATACGATTTATTTCTATCCCCTCGCTGAATGTTCAGTTCCGTGTCCATGGAAAGGATATAGTAAATGCTCTGGTTATTTTTTTTTTCCAACGTGGCCGGGGATAGAAAATTAACCGAACACTTGTGTGCATAATACAAGCTGGAGAAAGTAATTAAGCAACACTGTTCAGATGTGAGCAGCTGTTCGGGAAAATCTGGCACAACCGGAGCACGAGCAACGATTACTTCGTGTTCGTTTTTTTTCCCACGACGATTTGTCTTTTTTGAAGGTATGGGGAAGAAAAAAAAATGCAACAAACAAGAGAAAATCCCACCCCCGCGGAAGACGTCCTCCGTGGTTGATATATTTTCTTCCGGCGGATATTGGACAGAGAATTGAACAAACACGCCAGATCTAGCCACAGGACACAGCGAGCATGTTCATGAAGAAAATCGAACGAACATCGGGAGGCAAAATAAAACAAGATCTACCGACCTTTCAGTGCACTCTTTTTCTACCCAATGCCAGCGAGGGAACGGAAATACAAAACCGGTGGCCAGCACACCAACCGGAAGCGAACGTTTTCTACTTGATAAGGGGACTTTCGTTTTCACCCCGGTCTCCTGCTGTTCCGTTATCGTTTTTCTCGAGCGGCGGATGCTGGAGATAGCCATCCGAGCATCGATACGGCAGCTCGATTATGTCAGAACACATCCAGCGTTGTTGTCCCACACTATCCGTTGATTTTTTTCTCTCCCACTTGCGTGTGATTATATTTCGCACCACTTGATATCCGCAGGAAAAGGAAACACCCAGTCCAACAGTGGAGGGTGCCGGTGGAAGAGAAAGAAAGAGAGAAAGAGCGAGAGAGAGAGAGAGGGTGTAACCGGCGGCAACAAGATCGGTTTGGAAGACAATTAATTGCAAATGCACCCGGAGAGCGTTTACCGAAGGATGCTAATCAATTACACGAACCGGTTCACCGTTAGCGATGATTATAAGAAAATTACCCCTGATTGCGTCAACGGCGATAGCATCGGGAATGCATCCTTGGCCGTGCACGACAGTTCTTGACCATCAGCGCAGACTGGGTTAGGAGGAGCGAACTCCGCGACATTCCTCGTAGGTGAATGGTGGAGACACAGACAGAATGGTTCTGGCGCGGAACCCGACAACCCGTTAGCTAACGACCAGTAACGGGACAACGATTTCCTGCAGCGTCCGCGCCCAAGTACAGCAAGTGTTCTGGAGACCTACTGCCGCGGGAACTTGTTTCAGCGAGTTCTACCGACGATATCCGCGCCTGAGAACATCGGTGCAGAAATAGTTTCTGACAGGGTGAAGGAAAAACGCGATCAATTGGGTGATTTACGAAATTACGAAATGGTGATAACAGCTAACTGGCGTTCGGAAAATGCTTTGCCGATGTTTATTCTTCCACTTTTCCCTTTTGCTAGCACATTTAAACACAGAGTTACCAAGATCAGCTGCAAAAGCTCCACAAGCTACCACAAACACAAGACAGAATAAAGACGAGGGAGATTATTTTCCAATAATCTTTTCAAGACATTAAACCTCTTCACTGGTGTTTGTTTGTTATTTGCTACAAAATTGATTACGCTTCTTCAGCTAAATCCCTTGATCAAGTATTTTAAGCACAACTTACAATTGAGTGGCACACTTTTATTCAAACAATTTGGTTTAAGATAATTGACTATCCACTTCAATGCAACCCTTCAATACAGCTGGAAATTGGAAGTTCTAGCCCGAAATTGAAATGCAACTAGAGGACCTAACATAAGGCACTGCTATTCAAACGATAAGTCCACCTCAAACTATTGTTCATCAGCAAATCCAGGGCGAACAAAGTTTGAAACCTAACTTGAGTCCTCCGATCACGTGCTTCGTACTCTCAGCCTAGTCCCGAGCCTTTTCCCCCGCCACGATGGGATGGAAAGTGAAAATCGTGATTGTACTTATTAGCACTTTCCATTATGCTAATGCTACTAAAAGCTAACGAACCGCAAAATTACCGATCGCCACCGGGTGCATTGTCGCGATTGACTGAGCGCCGACACCGACGCGGATCGGCCAATGTTGCGGCTCGTGTAAAAGTGTCATCGTACCTTCCTTCCACCGCTCAATTAACCGTGAAATTGTTCGGTAAGGGCAGTGGCCGTCGACTGCCGCCGGTTACGCGCCCTTGCACTTGCCCGAAGAAAGCAAACCTTCAGGCGCCGGCCGAAAAAGAAGAAAGCCCCTTTTACCCGGATGGGGCTCGTGTGCCGTGGCCTTGGAGCGTAGGTGGGTGCGGGGGGCGCGAGCGAAGGGATGTAGCAAATTCCCTTTACGCATCCACGGAGCCGTAGTCGGACACGGATTTTGAGGATCGTTCAAGCGCAGAAGGATCGGCATAGGCGCACGCGATTTCGCGCTCGAAGATCCCCGGCGCATCAAGCTGGCTGCCGTTGGTGAGCAAGTGCAACGGCAACAGCAAATGGGGCGCCCATGGCCCCCCCTGCACCTGCAGGAGACTAGAACCGAACCGATGTCCAGCCGCTAGCGCATCGCTCGACAGCTCCAGTGCTTCTCGCCTGAGTCGGTGGTGGAGAGGACAAAAAACAGAGTACCGCGGAAAGAGGATGGCGTGCCGGTTTTGCGTGCTCGATTTCTGCACTGCGCTGCACTCCGACGATGCATCGGTTCGCAACGGGAATTTGCTCGCGCACCAGCCAGCCAGAGGGAGTGAGCGAGTGGTGCGGCAGGTTTCCGAGTCCTAGCAAGGGCCGGCTCCGGCTGGGTGGGCGAGTGAAGAAGATTTCCTCGGCGCAAATGGGCCTGGCGCTAGGGCGGGCGGGTGATGGTGGGGGGGTGGAGGTGGTGGCTGCGTTGTTGCAGAAAACTGCCAGCGAGGGCTCGAGCCGTGGCCGGGTATATATTGGTGCCGACGGCCCAGTGGAAGGCACAGTTTGATTTCATTCGTCCACAGTTCTAGAGCTAAGCCCAAAGCAAAGCGAGCGAGTGCAGAGTGAGTTCGG
Organism: Anopheles atroparvus; assembly: GCA_914969975.1. Taxonomy (NCBI): domain Eukaryota; kingdom Metazoa; phylum Arthropoda; class Insecta; order Diptera; family Culicidae; genus Anopheles; species Anopheles atroparvus. The sequence goes on along the minus strand of CAJZCY010000001.1, from coordinate 45,822,313 downwards.
TCCCGTGCAACTGTGATCTGTTTTCAGCCGGAAACAGATTTACTAAACGCTGCCACCTCCCTTTCCCCCCCTCTTCGAACTACCGCTGCGCCCTACCGCTCAACGGAGCCTCATCCGCCGGCAAGAGAGTAGCGAAAATGAAGTTGTTCAAGTGTTTACTGGTGATAAGCTGCCTGGCGACAGTGTCCCTCGCGCACAGTGCCTCCGCCACGCTGCCGATCAGCTCGAACTCGATCGATGACAGCGCCCCGCCGCAGCACCAGACGCCCCGCGCCGGCTCGTACCTCGGCGAGATCAAGTACCTGTACAAGACGTACCAGGACTGCGCCAGCGCCGACGTCTCCACCTGCCTCAAGATGAAGCTGTTCACCATCCTGGACCGCGTGTCGCGCTCCGTCAAGGACTTCAAGCTGAGCGAGGGCGTCAAGTTCGTGCGGGACCAGGAATCGCCGGTCGATGTGACCCCGGCCAAGACCGAGGCCCAGCTCGAGATGGAGCTGCCCCGCTCGCTCGACGAGAAGGAACGCTCGCTCAACTCGATGCTCTTCGACAAGGTCCTGTCGTTCTTCCAGTCCCACACCCTGCAAGTGAGTATCGAACGCCACGGAGAGACCGCCAGTAGATGAAGCGGATGTAACTACAACTCCTTCCTCGTTTCGTTTCACTCCCGCCCCGTTTCGTGCAGGTCAAGTTCCCGTCCAGCGAGGAAATCAAGCGCTCCATGGATGAGGTCCGCGGAGGCGGCGGCGGCTTCGGAGGTGCTGGCGGCGGCGGCGGCTTCGGCGGCGGCAAGGACAAGGACAAGAAGAACGGCCACTGGATCATGATCCCGCTCCTGCTCGGCAGCACCCTCGTGCCGCTCGCCTTCGGTGCCCTCGCCCTGCTCGCCGGTAAGGCCCTCATCGTGTCCAAGCTCGCCCTCGCCCTCGCCTCCATCATCGGCATCAAGAAGCTGATCTCGAGCGGCGGCGGCCACCACGAGTCGGCCCATGAGGTCGTCGTCTCCGGCGGACACGGTGGCGGCTGGGGCCGCATCGGTTCCGGCCAGGGTCTCCCCTACAACGGCTACGGACACTACGCCCAGTAAGCGCCAACCCGCCACCCGCAGTTCCCACCGTTTGGCGCCGACTTCAGCAACCCTCGGGGGGGAGGAAGTGCACGGGCGGTAGACGAGCGTGGTCGCCCCAGCAGCCGCCAACAGCCGAGACGCAGCCGTTCCTTTGCGATTTGCCAAAAACAAAAAACAAACCGAACCAACATCCAGCCCTCCCATCGTCCAACGAATCCCTCGAAACCGTCCACGACAACCCGTAAAAGTAAAGTTCCCCTCCCTCCCCTGGCAAAGGAACACGCCAAAGGCTGCTGCTCCTGTTGGCGTCTGCTGGTGCCAGCGCCGCTCGTCCGCCTGGTCTCATCCTCTGCCATTCCTCCAGTCGCCGGAGGGACGCGCGCCAAACACACTCGCAACACCGCAGACAAACCGACTGATGAATGGTCCCCGGACGGAACCATTTTCTCACGCCGTGTCACCCTGGAATTTGAGCAAAAGACGTCGTCTAGAAGTACTAAGTAATGATTACACAATGACTCCTCAAACCTCCCCCCCACAATCCACTCCCCTGTTCCATCGTTCTGCGCACGGTAGGCTACACGATCCCGATCGATGCCGGCCGTCCAGACAAACCACGTGTTTACGCTAGCTTTACAATCCTGACTCCTCACTAGAAGTAGCACCAGCTCCCGTTTTTGATTGGAGCGCGTGAAACGGTTTATTTATTTAACTTAATTTAATTTATTGTACTGCTCCTGAACAGAACTGATAATTTATGTGTTTTTTTGTTTTGTTTTGTATGAATTTTTGTTTTTGTACGATACATCCTATTTTTTGTGTAAAAATGCAGTCAAATAAAACTTAATTGAAGAAGTAATCTTTTTAGTTTTGTGTTTTTAACGGGTGGGAAAACCGGGGAATCTTACTACCACATTTATCAGTAGACATCAGCTGGCAAAAGAAAAGGATTTCATTCCATTGCGTACCAAACACTTCGCATCGGGTATGACTTTCACTCCAGTTTTGGAGCCCCGTTGATCTATTCCCGGTTTGCCGTGGTCCATTTTCCATGAAGATATCGTTTTTCCTTTAGAAACCAAGCCACCCAGACAAGTTCTGGGCGGCCCACTAAACAACGACACGAAACAAACCAGTGGGTCGTGTTTCCGTGAACGCAGTCGCGAAAAAATTGAGTCCACTTGCTGGACTGGTGCAGAAAAAAAAAACCAGTTCACCCCCTAACAGACAGCTTCTCCTTCCAAGTGGCGAAGTGATTGGAGAACAAGCTCGGCCAAGAGAAAAATAAACCCTTCCCGGAACACAGACAGGACCGGTTCCGGAAGGTATTTCATTGATTTCTCCGTGCGATTTCCACTTTCATCGTGGCGGCGCTTGCGAGGGACGCTGTCCGTTTGTCAGCTGGTCCCCCCCCCCCCCGAAACCGGACACAAAAGGAGTTTTCCACCGTTTGGAGGGAAATTGGAGCAGCGTTCACTGGATGCACGCACTCAGCTGTGGCAAGTGCGCTTCACGGATGTGGCTCACCGAGCGCCGAGCAGGTGAAAAGCGGGGGAGAACCACTTTCCCACAAGCCGTTCTTCACTTGATGCTGCATCGCTGGCTGACGCACTGCCCATCATCAACGATGCACGCGCTTGGGCACGTGCCCGAAGCCATTAGCATGAATGCTAACAGGAAAATGAATCATTAATTTGGGAAAACGCATTCCATCATTCGAAACTGGAAAACTGCTAATGGTTCCTCGAATACGACTGGAGCAATTCAACTGGCGTTTTTTTTCTGGATTTTTTACAATAACAAGCAGAAATAACATGCACCGAAACTGCAACGAGCAAAGGACAGCAGATGGACTGAAGTTAATTGGTTCAAATGAAATTAAATGAAGTGAAATGAAAGTCCGATAAAAGATACACATTATGCTATAATTTAATAACAGATCAGTTTAATGCTTCAAAACATATTTCAAACACCAAACTTATAAATCAAACATGAATTACAAGAACAATGCTCAAATATCAAAATGAGTGTCGAACTCATTTTAATTAAAACTTTCCTCGGATTATGTCAACTCGGCACCAACAGTTGAAAAACCACATACTGCAAATCTAATTGCATCAAATTACCAATAGTTGCATTCTTAATCATGTCGTTATTATGTTAGCAGCACGTTCAAATTTAACAAACAATTCATGAATTTTCTTTGACGCCAACGGTGTATTATCTAACCACTTCAGTGCCCAGACGCATCCCACAGTGAAAACACAGTGGTTTTTCATGAGCTTTCATGCCAACGTTGAAGCTTTTCAGAAACCAGCATGGAAACGCGCGTTGCAAACGTGCAGGCGTCGAGTAGAAGCATAATTTCTGTCACTTCCCTTGAACTTTCTTTTGTATCGCCTTTCTTTCTTTTCTCCTTCGGGGCTTTGTTGCGCCGGATGAAATGTTTCCACTCCAAGCGATCGTCTGGACTTTCGCACCGTTTCAAAAGCTTGCTCGATCGCGACTGATCTCGAGCTAGGGAAAGCACCTTTCACTGAACCGATCTGAAACACCCTGTGTTTGATCGATGCTCGGGCGGATTCCCGTTATCTCACAAACTCTAGAGTGTCAGCACTAAATGATAACATTACTGCACGGATTAAAATTTAAAGAATAATTTGATAAAATAGTTAAAACATGCAGTACCACCATCTTAAGTTTTAAAACTATAACCATTGGGCTTTTATTTTTAAATCACAATTATTAAACCTGTGAATAACAACGAATGCATTGTGCTTTGTTAGACCGGAAAACCACCGAAGATCCGGTTGAATACCCTTTATTGCGGTGTTATTGTTTCTCGCCCTTCGCCCAAGTTCCACCTGCTTTAGCGAGCAAACAACATGAATAGCCCCATAATAATTGCGTTAACTGGCAAACGACCAGCTAATCACATCCCATAATTCCTGAAACCAACCGCGGGATGTGGAAAAAATAACAAAATGTTTCAGTTATGCTCCAAGCGGGCTCTCGCCTGCAGTCACGCCGTGCTGGGTGAAACGCGTCCGAACCTACAATTGGGTCTGGTTTGCAATAGGAACAATAGACAGGAAGGAGGTGTGAGGCCAGCCGTGGAATGGTACGATCAATTGATTATGCCACCTTTACCGCGTCACGTGGGGTGCCTAATCATCCGGAAAAGAGGTGGAATTAATACTGTTTGCTTAATGCAATCGGATCGAGCGTGATGGTGTGAATGTTCATGAGCATTGCGTGACAAACGATGACGAGACGAATCAGGAGTCTATGGGAAGAGTTGCCACCTCGTGTATTTCTGATGCCCGGCATTATGAATACGGAAGAGCAAAAAAAATAGATATGGAAAGTATATGTGAAACTGTTCCGATCTCCGTTCCACCATTTATGTTGCATACGTTTTTAAATATTAAACTAAATTAATGGCTCTAACAAATTTAGTCTGATGGAATGCTTGTAATCCGTCATTTTTAATGACCCTAGAAAAACGACCCGCAAAGCTTCTCCTATTAACAACACTAAACAGAAAGCGAACATCCCCTACGATCCATCTGACAGTGAACGAGAAACGTGGCAGCCCTTTCCGATCTTCATCCAGCGACTTCGACGAACGAGCGAAAGCTGCTCGCAATAACCCGAAGACACCCACGAGCGCGCACCGTTGCATCATTAATTTTCATTACTTAGCGCACGCGAAAGGCGACCGGAGCCGGCCGGGGCTGTATCGTCAAAAATATGTTAAATCCATGTCCGGTTCCGTTTCACAGCTCCCCGCCAAAGTTAGCTTCCCCGGCTGGATCCTCCGCACTTCTAATGCCAACCGCCGATTCGATTAAAGACGTCACGACTTACACAATCGCGATCGGTACTAAGACGGAACTTATTGCTTTCCCCTTCAAGCGGTTGCTACTGATCCTGCTCGTTTCAATGTGGAAAGAGTAATAAATACTATCGGTGCAGAGAGAAGAGAGAAGCTCCCGATGAGGTTTCAGAAAACTTCGGATGGTGCTCAACTTTTTCGCACCCTCCTGCATATGTCAATCGATTGTAGAAAGTATGTCACATTATGCAAGAGACTCAACTCAATTGATAAACATGCTGGCAATAAACGTACCATGCTGCTCATGAATAAATTCATTTTCGACGTCTGTTAAACTGATAACTAAATAAGGGACAGCAATTACAAACAAACTTGTAAATTCTATGCCTGCTCTGAGTGCACAAAAGTAATTTGACCAGAAAGAAAGATGGCAGAATATGAGCGAAATAATGAGGTCAATCGTGAAATCAATGAAAAATGAATTCACTCGCATCGGGTCTCGACTGCAAGACACTGGATACTGCAACCCCTATACATTTTTAAACATTTAACACCAAAAAGTGTTATTTTCTCCTCTTGAAATACATCTCATAAATGTGTTATTTTCTTTGTTATTCATTGAAAATGGAAAGACAGCTTTTGCTCATTTCAACATTATCCAATTTTAAAGCGTTTTATTTATAAACAGATTTTGAACCTACAACGTATCGCCAGCAACGTGGTTTATATTCACCCCCTGCCCCCCAGCCTTCCTTTTTTGTATTTTCTTTTTCCATTCAACTCCTGTTTCTGGCCAGGCTGAGATCAGTCATTAACCCCAAAACTTCCGATGATACAAGGAAAGCATACACAAAAACCCGAACCTTCGCGGCCACATCGCGATTGCAATAAACTGATTGCAGTCCACAAGCAGCGGTCACACAAACACCGCAAACCATCCCCCCCTCCCCCTGTGACTCCACCACCCTTTCCACCGCGCCATGTACCACCGTTGGACACTACTCCGCATCCGGCAGCTTCCAAATTCGATCACTTTCCATTTTCATTCAACAGCGCACCCTCACTGGGACCCGGCCCGACTTCCCCGGCAACCTTCCTCTCCCCGCTCCAGCACAATGACCCTCAGTCGGAGCCGGATCCGGATCCGGACCGAGGCATCGCCACGGCACGTCGAAGACGGTCTGGTAGAAAGCGAGCAAGAAAACGAAAACAAATGCACGAAATACCGGAGACCCGCGCGCGCCTCAAATTGCGTGGCGGCGATGGGTAGCGAATTTTCTCTTTGTCCTTTCGACCGCATCGATCATCGTCCAGCATCGCGCGAGATGAGAAAAACGGCTGGCCGCGGCCCGATACGAACCGTGTCGTAATGGCTGGGAAACGTTTCTCTTCGTGGCCGATGCCGGAACTGGGCGGACGGACGGAATCGGCGTCGGCAAGCGTCCTGGCGGTCCGCTCCTTGCCCAAGACAAAGCGCACACGCACACACACAAACGTGTGCTCCTCCTCTCCTAAAACACTGTGTGTTGAACGGGTCGAGCCCGCCCGAGGCACAGCCCAGACGCGACAGGTCACGCGAGCCGCCCGCCGAGCGACGGAATAAAGGCAAGAGAAAAAAAAAACGCGCATCCGCACAAGACGGAAAAGACACAACACAACAGGGTAGAAGGGTTCAATCGTTCCGGCCATTTCGGACGTTTTGTTTTTCCCCTGGCGGCTCGCATGCAGCACCGTGACCCGCGCCGCCCCGAACGTCATTCCGGGCCGGTCCGCCAGTTTCGGGTTTTGGACAAATTTTCGAAAGTTTTACATTTCGTTTCGGCACCGCCACTATCGATGCTGCTGCATCTCGGCGCGTTTCAGATAGTGCGCTTCTCTCGCGCGGATGGATCGCGCAGGCTTGATGGAAGAAAATTGTCGAACGGTCGAATGGCTACGGGGTGCAGGGGGGAAGCGAGGGCTTTGCTGAGTAGTTTTTAAATTGATCGCCAATCGACGAGCTGATGCGGATAAGGGAGCTTTACAAAATAAAAGTTTGTCCCGCAGATCGGAACCGTTTGTTGCTTCCTTCTTTCACTTTTTTTTTATGACTCTTGGAACTTTTCTTCGATTTTGAAAATGACTTGTATCTTTTATTGCAATCCAAAGTGGGGTAATTTCTTTTGTTGATTTTTATTTAAAAGTTTACCAAAAAGGAAAAGTTACATTTATATTAATTCTTGTTTGTACATATGTTTTTTTTTTCAAGCACAAGACGTCCGAACATTAGTTACTCTGCAGTAACAATTTCTTTATAAAATTTTATAACCGTTTAGTTTCCAAAGAAATGTTTTGAGCCAAGTGATTCCAAAATTTAAAGGTAAAATGTACACAATTTTCAACGTTTTGAGACATGGAAACTACTTGCTAACCGTTGTACTCCATTTGATTAAAACAGCATGTGCTACATTTTATTGTTTATCATAAATTCCTATAGAAACATTGTGCGATGCATATTTTGAAACATATCGACACAGATACATGTTTTTTTTTTTTCGTTTGGTATCAATTATCATACGCGCAACAACAACAAAAAAAACACATCTACACGATATCAATGTTTTGGCACGTTAATCACCTCGTTGGCTTCCATCTTGTTAGGGCTGTGCGGAATCCGACGCTATCGCGTGCTAGAAAAGCCCAAATTTCCCCTCGGCCTCCCCAGCCAGTAGAAAGCGAAATCTGTGGCAGCCTTTTACAGCGGCACTCGGCGGAACCTTGTACAGTACGCACACGTTTAGCGATCGATGTCATTCGGGCACCGTTAAACCCGCGAGCGTCCGCTTGATGAGGCAGCAGAGGCAGCAGCGGTGACTGCAAGTATCAGTGTTCAGTAAGCAATTAACACCTTTCCCAAGCAGCCCTCGGTGGCCCCGGGCAAACGAGCGCTGTTTACTGACTGACCGTTGGATGGCAATTCTACTTTCAATTTTCATTCAGCAACTCACAGCCAATCTCTTGCATCCGACCGAGTCGAGCCGGGACGACGGCGACCACGACGACAACGACGACGAAAACTGGTGAATGAAATTATTTGTGGAAAGTTTATCAAACACTCACCCTTTACGTTTTCTCCCGACGGGTGGACGAGATCGCGGCCGCGGTCCGTCATCCGGCAGTCGTCATCCGCGCCAGGCCACATCCTTCCGTGGGGCTTCCGTGGCCGTCGGCATCGCTGTCGCAAAATCCATTAGCGTTAGTAATGAGACACCGGCCGTTTCAGTTTATGCCTTCCAACCACCCCCCCCCCCCCCCCCCCCGATCGCCATGATCGGAGGAGCGGGTCCGAGCGGCAAGTGTCCGGTGAAATCACTCCATCTGTGTGGTGGCGATCTAATTTGTTCAAACAGCGCCGCCGCTTAAGCTCCCCCTACCGTCCGTGCCCCGGCTGATGAACAATGACAACTTTGTGTACCGAGCGCCTGCAGCAATCTATCATACTTATGCCAAAAGCCTCCACCCGGTCCGCGAACAGGCCAATCATCACGATTGCCCGCCGGGAGGACGGTAAACACCGAAGCATAACCGCCGCGACGCCCATCGTCGCCGCATCGTCGCCAGCACGCCTTGGCGAAAAAAAACAACGAGAAGAGAGAAAGAAACAATGCAGCGGGGGGGAATCGATGCACCGAGCGTGCGATGCGATTGTTTTCTTATGCATTTTCCCAGCCACAAGCCCAGCAGCACCGGTTTTTAGCTGGCGATCAATGGCAGGCTAAACGTTTTCCAACATACATGCACGACTCGAAGCGGAAGCTGCATTTCTTTGCCGTCTGCGTCGCTAGGAAATTGGCGTGGCGCGGTGGATGGGCATTGAAACGAGGGCCTCTTGTAAAAGGGACAACAAAACAAGGTCCGCATAAACGGGCAAGCGTTTAAAGTGAAAAGAAAAAGCGAAAGTGGTGCCCAAGCCCACTGTAATGGTTCGGGATGCTCAGGAAAAGGACTGCAGATATCGCACGTTCGTTTAACCAAACTTCCCAAAACGTGAAAGAAAAAAAAACACGAAATGGGAGCAGGTTTTGTTAGCCTCCTTGTCGCTTATTTTGGATGTGTCGTTTATTTTTAGCTGCTTTAAAAAAACAGGGCCTATGTTTATTTTTTTCCATTATACAGGTTAGTCCAACCTTATGACTGGTCTGCAACAACAACAACATTATCATAGTTGATAAATATGATACAAATTATCAAAAAGACGTTTGCGCGTGAAGAACTAGTTTTAAAGAACCTTCAAGACAACATTTGAATCCGTAGGATCTCAATCTCAGCATAATACAATCACTTCAACATCTTGAGACAACTTCTCTGCCTTCCACTCTCGGCAGAAAACAAGCCAACCTGCAGACAAGATTAGACGCGTTCGCACACCTGCTCGGACCGCCCTGGGCCTCGGTGTGTAGTGTAGTACCGAAGGGAGGCGAGGACAGGCACAACAACAAAACAAGCTGTCCCCAGCAAGTACACTGCAATTGGATAATCGCCGGTCCTGCAACTGGTCTCGGGGTGGACGCGAGCGTCGACATTCTCGAGTCGTCCGGGCGTGGTGAACCAGACCTTGACTCCGGACCAGACTCCAAACACTTTCGACTTCGAGCGAGATAACGATCCGGCGGCGCGTCGCCTCCATTGACCGAGCGCGGGCGCGTTCGTTGACATTTTCCGTGGAGGGTTTATGCTGGTTATTTGCCTTACATGGCGTCCTACATGGCGGCTACTATGGGGTAGGTGGGCGCGTAGCCTCCATCGTGCCTCCGGGACTGGCTCCAAACCAAAAGTTCCTCCCCTGGATGCGTGGACCCGGACCGTCGGATGACCGACGGGTTATCTCTTTCACTTTCTCGAAAACAACATGAAAGTTTTCTATTCGCCCGACTTTTACCAGGCGTCCGAGTGGCGGCCTATCGCCCATCATCATCGCCATCATTCGCAGCAGCAGCAGCAGCAGCATCAACGGCATCACGGGTTCCGTCGTCCGCAAGTCTTCCACCTCGTTGGGTTAGAGGCTGGCCTTTTCGGGTCTTTTCGGCGTCATCTCACCTTTTGTTGGGACTGAGCGACGCATCGGCTCGCTGGCGCCCTGCTTCTCCAAACCCGCCGGCGAATGTCCGCCGGCGAACCGTGAGCTATCAAATTGCTTTGATCATTGAGAAATTCGTACAATTTTCTCCGGCCCGCCCCATTCGACGCGCTGACCTGAAACGAGCAACCGGAAAAGCCAGCTCCGTCAAATCTCCACAACGCGCGGCTGTCCATCGCTCGAAGAAAGCCATTTGACTTGTAAATCCAAGGATTGATATGTAAATTTCCTCTGAACATACCTCCGGCGTCCCATCCACCTCTTCCCAATTAATTGTTTCACGGATGCGTGCGGGGAGAAAGAAAGAGACAGAAGGAGCGAGCAATCTCTGGATGGAGAGTTTTTGGCTGGAAAGTGATCCTCACCTTCCATCGAACGATCGGACGTCCCGAGCGCCGAGCGGGAAGCAGGTCAAGCGAAAGTCCCACTTTTCGGACGCCCAGCACGCCGATGGTCAACGGGATGGCCAGAATGGGTCCGGTGGGCAAAAAACGGACACATCGAAACAGCCGAGGAAGCCAGCAAGAAAGCACTTAGTTCGGGTGCGCAGTGTTGCGCAACGAGTACATCGTTCTTTCCGCTGGACTGAACTTCGAGCCGTCTCGGCGTGGCACTTTGTGCGACGTTCCTACTCTGGCTCTTTAGCTTCGTTTTTTTGGCAAGTCGTGAGGAATTTTTAGACCGCATCAGCTGACCTGAAGCAGTGAATTAACGGTCAGCAGCGCAAATGATACCGCCTGCCGTATTGGATGGACGGATCCGTTCGTTGGTAATGACCGCAAGGTACCATTCCGCACACGAGCACCTGCAAACCCTACACTCTGCCGGAACTGTATCCTTATCTTGACGATCTGTGCGATCGTTCGCTGCTTGTCAGAGCTAGATGATGCCGAAGTAATTGCCTCCATCCGCGACACGTCAACTTGTCATCGTTGAACAGCTGACTGGGGAAAACTTCCTGTGATTCGAATGACATTAAAAAATATGTCTAAGTCCCAAACCTAGCCTCTCCTCCATCTTTCTTTCAGCGAAAAAATCCCAAAATAACCACACACTCGCGATTGCGGCCCATCAAATTAGCGATTGTCTGCCGTTCCGGACGCCTAGCTCGCTGATTTGCGGCGCTGATTCCGTTTTCCCGCGCAGCAAAGTAAAACCAACGAAAATGCCCCTCGTCAGAAAGATCGTCGTTCCACAAATCGTCGGAGAAATGTGGTTAACGAGGAAAAATTAATTTTGATTGGTCGGATTGGTGGCCACTACCGTATGCTCGCGTTTTTTTCTTTTCTCTCTTCCTTTTCCTGCTGGACCAAACGCAACAAACTCCGTGAAGCAACAATCAAATTTGAAAATTAATGGCTGCCGGCTGGTGGAAATTATGTACACCGAAGGCTCCAATCCGGCAGCAGTCATGAGTTTTCGGGCTCAATCCTGTCGCGAACAAACGGTAGGCTAATGGAGTCTTTATGCGGTCGTTTGTAGCCGTTGGCAAAGCAGTAGAACAGGGGATGCAGAGGTGTGCCAATAATTCGACATCGTTCAATGCTTATTTGTTTTTGGAAGAATCCTCCATTAGGCATTCCCAAGTGGGCCATAGTGAGCAGAGACATTTCCCCAGAAAAAAGAGCCATATTCACACCGTTTTTACCCTCGGGCATAATTTCACGGTATTTTATGGTCTACTGGCACCTCCTAAGTCAACCTTATCACCCCGTCTTCCAGGTTTGGTGACAATCCTTGAAAATTCGGTTAGGGTCTGGATGGAAGGGCCAGTGTAGTAAAACTTGCTACCCTGTTGCCGTTCGACAGTTTCGTTATTTTCCACCCGATAAATCATTCGCCAAGCACATCTACACCTCGAAATACGTTGGTTTCCTGTTGCGTTGTTGCTCGATCCCGGAAAAAAGCCACAACCCAGCGGCCGCGGAATCGAACATCGGTTAATCAGGAGAATTCGTTAATTGATGGCAATAAATAAGCACACAAACATACAGACATGCCTACGGTGGGGGAAATAGACGCACACGTGCGCAGTCCAAGGAAGGCCCAGTGGAGTGTTTCCATCTTTTAAGACCCCTAATTTCAGCATCCAGCAAATTATGCGCCCCCGATGGTTCGACCAACGGTTCAACCTAATTCTTGCTTTCCGGCATGATCCAACCGGGCCTGCTCGGTGCTGTTCGGTGTGTGTATGTTTTTCCTCTCCAATTGGTAGGTTCAATAAATAATGCAAATCTCCAAACCATCCGACGCGCATCGAATCTCGTGGCAGTCGATGATAAACTTGTTTTTTTTTTTTCGTGTAATTAGTGGACTGCCAGGAATGGACTGGTACCGTTGTGTGCCAACCGGTTCAGCACGATTCTGTCCGTTTATCGTCGTATCGGAAACGATAGAATTAAAGGTGGAAACCAAAGTTCACACCAAACTATTTCTCCTACAAGCGTTCGCCAGCACGAGGTATAGTTCCTGAAGCACAAAGTATGTATCATCCATTTTCCAACATTTTTGCAATTGGAATATGTCCACTGGAGGATGGAAGACCACTTTGCTTCATGCATTTTTGGAATTCACACGCTATGCTTCAGATAATGAAGAAAGTTTATAGCTCCAATCTATGCCGGGCTAACATTCTAATCAACTTAGTGACATTTTGTGCCCATGGTTGCTTTTTCACTCCATTTCCATTTCCTCTTCCCACTGCGCACGCCTTTCTCCTGCTTGTGCAAGTGTAGGGAGCATCAAAACTTTCCAACCACACCCTTGAAATACCGAGCGCATTACGAAAGACTTTGCATCTTCCGGCTGGTGAAATCATCACGATGCCACCGACGTGCTCCATGACTCCTCGTACGTGTTCCATTTTGCAGTTTTCCCTGCCGCCGTACGAAATGATCCACCTTCAGAAGCGGATCCGGTAACATGTCTTTATACGCAGCAGGTGCAGTGTGGCCGACCGATTCTCACTCGATTTCATTTCGGAAAGCCGGCGGGAGAAGAAATGCGAGTGAAGCGAATAAACTTGCCATCTTGTTTCCTCCCGAGGTTTCCCCCCAGAGGCCTGCACTGCCAACTGTTATCGTCACCATCAGCCAGTAAAATAAAAAGCCGAAGGAAGGCACCGTGCAGAAACTTTCCCTGTCCCGGAATCAATTGTCTCATAGTACGAGAATTTGGTACCTCTTGCCCGGGACAAGTTGTGGTTCGGTTGTCCGAAACCCACAACCGACTTTTGGTTTCTCTCTAGCGCTGCGATAGTTAATCCTAGCCAGCACCCATCGGTTCAGCACTGTTGGTGCAAATACACCTCCATACTAGCGTGCAAATTCAGGAAAGAAAAAGTTGAAAATACCGTAAAACAAACGACTCCCATGTTCCCTATGCTGCTCACGCCCTAGTGCCAACCTGTGCGGACGAGAGCGAAAGCCAAACGCATGCCATCGCCTGGTATTTGTGTGTGTGTGCTAGATTCTGACCGTGCGGCTTCAGAAGTCCGCCAAAGCAACCGCCCCGTGCCGGTATGCAAATTTTTGGCACGACACCAAATCCATCCATTCACCTGCGCAAAGATTGAGCGCAGCGCAAAGCCGGCGAGGGAACGAAAAACAAAAAAAGACCCGCGAATGACAATGACGAAGACCCAGCAAAAGAAAGGCTCTCGCCCTCCGGGGGTGCAGAGAAACGGCTGGAAAAAAGTACATCAGAAAGAAGAAATCCCTGCGGGCGCAAAATGAAACGCAACTACGCGTCGCTTGCGTCCAACGGGACGGCTACATACCGATCCCGGCCGGCTTCTCCAACGTGGCGACACGTCAACGCGACCACCGTTGGTGGTGCAGGGAAGTGAGGGCTGGAGGGGGGAGGTGCATCAAGTCTCCGAAACTGTCCGACCGACGAGATGGCAATGAACGCGGTCAGTTCGCACGGTGTCCGTACATGCCGGGAAGAGCCTGTGCACATATCGCTGGCTGAGCCGAGGCGACCGAGGTATCGCTTTCACTTTCAGACCCACCCTGAACCCCCCCCCCCCTCCCCCCTTAGTTCCTTCATTCTGTCCTGCATTGCCGTCCATTACATTTCTCGCCCAGCGAAGAGATGCCATCCGGCCGGCGTGATGATGCGAGAAAAGCGAATGACGCGGAGTGTGATGCATTTCCGATGCAGCTACCTGCAACTTCTCGCAAGTGGCTGTTAAGGTGGCCATCCCGGCGAATCTGATATTTGTGCCTGCTTGAGTTCTACTTTCCATCGCACGGTAAACACAAGAGAAACCAAGCGAATTCACCGATTAGTGGATATGGTGGCATGAGCTCAACCAAGCCAGTCATCGAGGCCTACAACAATGTCTGAAACCGGATACGACGGGGTGCGTGTTCTACATCGACACATCCCATCGTGCACAATGGTGATAGAGCGAGAACTTCGAGACGGGCCAACAACGTGGTGTTGGTTGAATGCCATGGTTTCCGTCGGTTTCCGATTGCCTAAGCCTAAGTTTCCAGAGCTTGAACTCCATCAACCGAACTTTCGCTGAATTCACCGCCGGTACGCTGGCACTTTTTCGTCCGTCCACAAAGTGAATGCTAGAGATATGCTGCCCACATACAAACACACACGTACCGACATATGTAGCGGATGGTTGGTGCAGGACGAGAAAGTGTCGCCAGTTTGCTGACGGAAAGTTTTTGTAGTTTTCCTACACATACTTTGTTTATGTTCATCTCAAAAACCCCCCTAGCCCTCACGACGCGAGCCAACGACCCGAGATTCTGAACAAAGTCGAAGTCTCCCTCAACGGTGCCATCACGACGCTGCAATAGCCTGGCTCTTCTCCAGAGCTGGACACTTTTCGTCGATAATCTAATCCTGTGATGCCGCCCGAATAGAACGATAGGATGTTGCTGGCGAATCTTTAGCGGACTTTTTGGAGGAAAAAGTGGTGGCAAGCATAGTTTGTTTTTTTTTAGGCCAGTTAGCCACACCTTCAAAAAGTACACTCTTTCAACCATTTTCATTCATGCATAGACCATTTAAAACATAAGGCAACGCAGTTCCAATTCCAACTCAATGAGATTTGATTTTTTTTTAGATTTGATTTATTTTTCCTATTCGTTACATGAAATCGGATCCCATTGCCTTAGTAAAAATGTCAACCTCTGCTTGGTTTTTCGTTGCAACTATTTATCCAACCATTACTTCACGGAATCATGAAAAATTCCAAATTTTTAGATGACAGAAAAAAAACCCGATACAGCGTCAGTTTTCACCCGATGGCGCGGCCCTCCCACTTGCAATAACTTGATGATTCTACGAACAGGCAAATCCGTCAGAAATTAGAAACGGTTTAGCTCCTCGCACGCACAATCCCCGACCTACACCCTCACCCCAGTGGCAATGACGTCAATCAAACTTCGCACAATAAAGCCATGATCGGAGCTCTACTTTGAAAATGCTGAAAATTAGTGTGTGTAACTGGTTTTGGTCGATCTTTTCACCTTTTCGGAACTTATCGCGCCTTGATCCCGCCTTTGAACTGCTTCGAGACGTGCATTCAAATTGCTGCTCGGCTCCCTCTCGACCCGTCTCCGCCAAGAAATTGAATCCATCCCCTCGTGCGCAGGCTGGCTGGCGAAGAAATTGGACACGTCCAGAGCCCATAATCACCCCCATCCGTCGTCAACGCCTTTCTTTCCCGCGAGAGAGCGCTAGCAAACAAGAAAAAGAAAAAAAAAGCGTCGGCCAGTGAATCCATCCATTCGATCCCAGTTCGTCTCAATAGGTACGGAGCACTGAAAATTGATTCGCTCCAGTTCAATGGCAATGGCGTTTTGCACGTTTCTATGCGTAGCCACCTTCCCGCGCACACGTACGTGTCTGTCTGTGTGCGTCTGTACGTGTGCATCTGTGTCTGTCTGCGCGGGGTGGCAATTTTTGAGAAAGTGCGAAGGCAAAAACCAAACACCAGCAGCAACAACACCCATCGGCCGCAATCGGATGTACTTTTAATTTTGCTGCGTGTGCTGTGCTTTTTTTGTCCTCTTGCTTCATCTTCTTCTCTGCGAACTGGAAATGGGAGTCCATTTCCATTTCGACCGGTATCGCGACCGCACAGAAATGATGGCGCTTTTCCGAACAGACAACAACATCAAACTGTGCGCACAGCCACACAAACGTGTCCAGGGGCAATGCAGTGCAGAGATCGATCGGCTGAACCCATTACAAACTGCAGGCGTGGTGTGTCGAGCAGCGGAACTCCCGGCGTTGGGCTCGAGGGTCCCTCGGCGACTCGACCCGCTCGGCTCGCTACAATTATTTTCCAATTTTCCAAGTTCAAACACACACACACAAACACACACACGCACAGTTAAACTTACTTCCTCCGAAACATCACCGAGGGCCGGGCCGCCGCTGGGAAAATTGATTCACACTAAACGGTTTTCCGAACCGCAGCTCCGAGGATGGAAACGATAGTCAGCCACTCCATCGACGATTCCGTGGCGGCAGCCCGACGGTGGCCAACCATGTCCAGGCGGACATTAGCGTACCGCATCCCCGATACCGACTCCAGCGCACGATCGTTTCTTGGTCAATAGCACTTCGACGCTCCATAATTATCCTTCACTTTCTTCGGAGTGAAGTCCGAACGCAATTTTCCCACCGCATCCGCCCCGTTTTCGCTAATCACGCCGGCCGGCGGAAGGAATGGTGCCTCCTACGGTATCGTCCGTGAGCTTGCAGGGCTTCACTGTACTAATCCAGCCGGTGGAATGAAGGATGCATGCCTGCCAACACCGAGATCAATAGATCATCCTTGCTATTGATATGCCTCGTGTGTAAGCTTATCCAACTTAAATTCATATTTATCGACGTCATAACCTTGTCATCATCTTGTGTAAAGCAAATGAGGTAATAAAGCTTGAACAGAACCTGAACGATTCTTGCTTACTGCTTTCGCATACATCATGCGGAAACACTGATTCAACCTGGTTAACCATTTCCGTAGATGTTAGATGACTGAAGAAGCATTGTACCTTATAAACGAGAAATTGGATACAACAGGTTACCTAGTGACTGATGCAATTAACATACTCCTGACTAGACTGAGTTGATTCCAGTCAATGACAGCCTTTGTTCTTCGCTTGGACTCAACTCAAAGTTTAATGTATGCAAGTTTCTTTCGCGCATCGTCGTCAAACAGGTGGATAACGTCCACAAATGAATACTCGGTTGGGTGGTGTAATGATCACTATAAATTTGGCATCTGTTTGTAGATTTATGACTCACTTACCATTCCTCAGAAAGGATTGTTGGCTGTCAAATTATCTGCACTTCACAGCAGTCTAGAAGAAAAGTGTCATTTACGCTTGAACAAAAAAATAATATCGAAACCACGCTTTTAGCACCCTCACTGTTGTGTCCAGCGAAGGAGGAAGACTTGTTATTCTACATAGAAAACCTTTCTTCGTTGGGTCTAACAGCCTTGCAACGAAAATAGCTCTGGAAAAAGGATATTTGTCCAACCGAGTACAGATAACCCTATACCCGACTAACGGTTTCCTTCATTAGCCAGCGAAGGAAGGACGCTTCGTCATTCCATCCCGTCCGTTTTCGCAATATTCCAAGGCTCCACTCAACGCCTGGTTCGTCATTTTGCTACCCTGTTACTGTACCAGACCCCGAGCCTGCCGAACGACAGAACGTCTCAAGAAAGATAACAATACGCCTTCGCGCAATGTCTGGAATGGATGCCGCAATGGAAAAGGCGAAGGAAAAAAAATTCAAAAGAAAAACTCCATCGAAACATTTGGAAACTCGCATTTGCATTTACTGCACGTTTTTTTACGATTATCACTGCATTGTCCTTCGAGCATTAGATAAAGCGACATCATTTGTAATTCCTTTTAAAATGTGTCTGCTGCATCAGGAAAGTTTCATCGCTGTGGCGCAGAACGAAATTTCGTGGAGCACCAGAGTCCACTGTGGGGAAATCAAATACTTTTATCAATGTTTCTCTTTTACTTAGACAGTTTAGCAATAAAATGTATGATATATAAACGGAACTGTTTAATAAAACAAGCGTCTTACAGCAAAATCAAAAACCGTTAAAACTAAGTCAACCCGAAACCGTTCAGCATCCGTTTTGATTTGGTTTGGGAACAGTCCTCAGATTAGTGAGAAACGGCCAGGTATTCCACCAGCGCCAGCTCCCCGGGACCCGCGTGTCAACTTCCAAATTTCCACCATAACCCCGAAGAAAAGTCCCGCTAAGCGTGTGGCTGCGCGCGAACCATTCTTGCCGCTCGAACGATCGAATATGGATCGGATTTCCTGCGTACGGCTTCCCTGCATCTCATTTTCGCTCCTCCCATACCAAGTCACCAGGAATTCGGAATCGCCAGTGGCCAGAGGGGAAGAGTTCAGATTTCGTAGGTTTTTTTTTGTATTACTGCTTCCTCGATCTCGATCATTTTCTTCTTTGCATCCCTGCTGGCAGTGTTCTTTTTCGAGGGCTGCCTTGAATCGCGCCACGCTGACCGAAAACGCTGCTACACACACACACGCGACACACATGCATAGAGGAGAGTTCACAAAACCGGGATGGCCTATAATTCGTGGCCGCACTAATTTGACCTAGTAATAATCTTCCCGTGAAAAGTGGACACCCCCCGAAATGGGGAATAGAAGAACGAGGTGGGACGTTGGGGCTTGGACGACCACGAAGGGACACCGAGGAAGAGAAGGGAAGGGCGGTAATATTTATTTGACAGTGACTTCCCTTTCCCAGCTCGCACGCTTCGTGTAGCAGAAGACAGCCGAACCGTCGAACGTCAAAGGAAACAACATTAGAGTCCGGTAGCCAGCTTCCTCCCCCCTGATCCTCCCTGGAGCCCTGGCCTCTGGCAAGGGATCTGCCAGCTAAGACCTTTTTGTATTCGGGACTGGGACCCAGGGTTTAGTGGAGGCCAACGGTGGCGACTGGGTGATTTTCGCGCTTTTCAATTTGTGATGTTCTTTTTTTTTCGTTGGATTTTCCTGCCGCCCCCTTCGGCCATTCGGTGAAGTTCACTGGGTCGGCGTTCCAACGGGAATTGACTGAACGCAGCTTCCGACGAGGTTGGTTCGTACGGTGCGGGATAGAAAAGGGAGAGGGTTCGGAGTGAGGCCTAAATAGACCTTCCCGAAGAAGACAACGCCGCGCTGCGGAAGGAGAAGTCGCCCAGTGCGCCACGGTGATCGTGCAATATAAATGAACGACGGACGCGAAGCATAGCGCGAAGGTCACAATTAGTGTTCCGCCATCCTCCCAGCCTACGACAGCCGCCGGGCCGTTCTGCTGTTCGCTCGATCGACCGATCGATCGAGGCCCATTGTGTCGAATCGGCAGATCAATAAAAGGCCCCAATCACCGAAAAATGTTGCGGGTTCGCGGTTCCCCTTGCGCGCTAGGCCGTTTTTCACCCGGTTCATGCCTTCTTCCCGGCTTGGTTGTTGGGTCGTTTCTTGTGCCTCTTCCAACCGCTTCCACCCCCAGAGATCTGAGCTACCGAGCCGCAAGCAGCCTTCTTCGCCTGTTGCTATCGCTTTTGGGAGATAGGATGGATAAAGCATTTTTTCCGACCTCTTTGATAATTCGAAAGAGGAGGAGAATGCGTTCATTTCAGGTCGATTTTTTTTCTGTGCCTCCGCGATACCAGCCGCCTGCTCGTTTGTTCGTCCCTCGACATGCGTTGACTGGGAACCGCGGCGCAGGAATCAAATGTGAAATTGTACTTTCGAAAAAAGCATACAGCATCCACAGGCGCGCCGAAATCCGCTCGGTCCTCGCACTAAACGACAGTTCCCGCGGTGGCAGAAGGCCGAGAAAAAGGGTGGCTTGGGGTGAGAGGATTGATTAGAAAACGTGTCGATCGCTTTCCAAACGAGAAGAGGAAGAAGCCACGATGGTTGCGAGTCGATATCGGATCGGGGAATGGCTAAGACCCCAACAGTAGAAGGAATAAAAAGAACCCCGGAAAACAAAGCATCTTGCAGACTCGGCAACGTCGATCCAGGGAAGCCCAGCGATCACTGATAATGCCAATCGCTCCCCTAAAGTTTCACTCAAGCCTTTCGATCGCCTGGAGGACGTAGGCCCTGTCAGTTGAGGGAAGCCATCCCTAATTGCATGCTGCATGACAAGCTCGTACGGAAAGACGTCTCTCAAATGAAGGTTTCCAAATATGCCGAGTTGTATCCCGCCCAAAGCCAGACATCATTGGTTTTTCATCAATGTCTTACAATGTACAATTCCAACTACAATGTATTAAAAATATTCTTTAAATTATATCAATCGATAATGTTGCTGGTTTCAATAATGTATAATACCAAAACCATCTAGAGACTGAAATTTTGTTTAACTCTTACGCAGTTTGAAAACATTTTTTTCATTTTATCTATCCAATACAACGGCATACACTCCGTTACACACATGCAAAATGTTAAAAATAGGTTGAAGTTATTTTGAAAAAAAAGCCATACTTCATTACGCCTCCAAGTGGTATTTTGCTTATCATAGAGGCTTTTTTCACCCTGACAAAGAAAAAAAAAAAGGTTGGCGGTATCTGTGTAATGGAGGCTGTCATTAAGTAGAAAACAGAATCACCATTTTTTTTCTGCACTCATTCCGAAAAAGTAGAGCCATCCAGCATACGGGTCAGATTGATCGATCAAGACGCACAGCCGATCGCGCAAGTAAATAACTCTCATATTGAAACCACGCTAATGCGCCTTCCATTAGCAGAGAATATTTCTCATTGATAACAGCGGCCGCGCGGCTGTATGCAAATATCCCACATCCCAGCGATTGACCTACAAATCAGAGGAACGAAAGAAAAGGCAAGCGCCCCTTTTTGGCCGTGAGCCACCGAAAATTACCTGATAAGCCCTCCCGGTGGTGCGATCGCAACCCCAAAACCGATCCATCCATCCATCCCACGTCCGCAAGGAGCTGCTGTGGCACATTCCTGGCTGGCTCCTTCCACCGGTGCGTTCGTCGGAGAAAGTGCTCCTAATCTGCTCCTTACCGTGTGCGCGACACAGCTGCTTTAAAATTCTAATTTTGACACACAACTTTCGTTGCGCCTGCGAGCCGCCATCAATTGCCGGAACGTTCGATTAGCATTCGGGACGATACCGCTACGTTCGTGGGATTTATTTTAGTCCCTCGAGCCCACCGGGCAGATGCACGCCGTTGAGAAATCCTGCCCGGATGACGGACCCGATCCGGTTCGTACAATCACTAAACTTCCAAAATCGGTTACTGCCGCCCGATTTCGGGAAGCTCCGGCCGCACTCGGGCGACCTTTCGTACGTTACCTATTTCCTTTTTTTTTTTTTCTTCCCGTACAATCCGGAATTATTGAGGGAAAGTGTGCAATGGCACACTCTCACACACGCACACAGGGTACACTCAGGCGGGATACCAGATAATAAGTGAACAAATCTTTTGGAGCTCCATGGGAGGGGGTGTGACTAAAGGAGGTGGAGAATAAAGGAGCAAGATGACTCGCAGCACCCCGGAACACATAGTTGTGGAGAAAACCTTCGAATTTGCTCTCGGAATCACCCGACTCCGGGCCCCGCACGCTCGGAGGGAAAAAATATTTGAAAATTATTTAAATTAATCCACCCAAATCCACCACACACGCAAGGCGAACGGCTTCCCGGTGTGTAGGTGTGTGTGTGCGTGAGTCTGTTCGCGCCGCTTTAGGCCTACCGATGTACGTATGCACCGATCGCACCTATTTACTTCCTTCTTCACGGTTGCGTACGATCGCCCACCTGGGAGGAGGGTGCGTTGAATCGACTGACCAGGGGAAAGATGAGGAGGTGGAGGCGGCCGAGACGAGTGAAAGCGCAGAAAAAGTGGATGTGTCGAGGGAAGCCCGGCAGGAGAAAAGGTAAAAAAAGAAATGAAAATAAAATAAACCAAAAACATCCCAATCCGATCGACGAGGCCGAAAACAAACGAATAAGATCAACGCACGGGCAAGCGACGAACCTTGCTTTCTCTCTTTCGCGCTGCTCCGCTGCAAGCGCTCGCGCTCGGTTACGTTCGGCGTTCGGCAGCCACGGACCTCATCGCGTCTGTGGACTGGAAGTGGGAGCTCGTCTTCCCGGCAACGGTGGAACCGGTACGCGATCGTGCTTTCTTCTTTCTCCAACCTTTAACTCGCGATCGTGATCGTGAAAAAAAGCAAAACTTACCACCGCGTAGACTCTTTCTCTCTCCATTACGCTATTGATTACCCTCTGCTTCGTTCAGTATCTTTCTCTTTTGCCCTCGCACCTTTCCCAGTGTAGGAGTGTGTGTGTTCGGATCGGATTGCAGGCGAAGACGCAGAAGAAACGGTCAGATAGCGCTGCCCGCGCGAAGATGCTGCCCGAATGGCCAACGACGGCCATCTCGTTCGCACCCCCTATCGCTCGACTACTCGTGCGCGGAAGATCCTACCACCGCCACGGGGCACGGCGGGTCCGGTCGGGCCCAGGGCCCGGGCATTTCTCGGGCTCCGGCGAAAGAGAATAAAACGCGCGGCCGCATTGTCTTCCAGTCACAGTTCACCGGTTGCTTTCCGACAATTAACAGCCGCCTCCGAGCAGGACGAACCCCCCCGGGCAGTGCAAACTCAGTGGCGAAGCGAGCGAGTGCTAGTGTGCGTTGAGAGGAGAGCAGGAAGAGTGGAAATAAAAGGACTTGCCCAGTGTGTGCCTATTATCCTGTGACTAGTGACGATCGCAGCAAACGATCCAAACAGAAAAAAAACAAACGCAAAACGCGAAGCAATGAAGCAGTTCTATGTGTTGTTCGCCGTCCTGGCCGTGGCCGCAGCCGCCCCATCCTCCGAAGCCGATGGAATACTAACCTCCGCCCTGAAGTTCGTGCGGGACTGCGGTGAACAGTCGATGATTCTGTGCGCCAAGGTAAGCTGATGCAGCCGAAACGTTGCGGTCTCGTTGGAGGCCTTGACCCACCCACAACCCACAAGTCCGTTTGGTGCACCCGCCGGTTGCAACGCCCACCCACAAGTCCGTGCCCTCAAAGGTTCACTAGCGGCGAAACGAGTCCTCTTAGACAGGAGATGAAGACTGGCAGTGCAAACACCGCTCAAGTGTGATTGATCGAACTGGATCGTAGCCTTCTTAGAGCTTCTGGAGCCAAGGAAAATCTTCACTCGCAAACTTCACTTGTCGAGGGAAAACCAGTACAGCTTACTGTAAACTTGTTGCGCCATTAGTAACGAAGACGAGGAAGATGAATAAGCAGCATGAAGAATCGAGTTTCAAGACTACGGTTTCAAGATGACGGGAAGCGAGCATCACTTACGCCTGGTGCAAATCTTTGTGTTACATCCATCGTTGGATAGCATTCCCAGTTGCTGATACAATATCATGGCCAATATCGTGGCTCGACGGATAGAGTGATCCAGAGAAACCAAGGAGTAAAAGCTGAAGCGCAGAAGAAGACCGGTGGCTGGAGAGGCTAGCGGTTACGCACCTTCAATGTCGAGGGCACGCTCGCGGCTATTGAGTGCAGCGATCGAGTGCATTCTTTCTCGGCACGGATATTTATGGCAGTGGGTAAACCACATTGGTGGCGGCCAGCTGGAATCACGGACGTGCATCGACGGGGCGCTACAGACAGTCTTCGCGCTCCTACGGCTCCCGCAGACTCTCGCCAGCTGCACAACAACTTGACTCGAGTGTGCTATCGATATCCACTAACCTACATACGTTTGTTTGTTCGCTTTCGTTTCTTCCCTATCGCTGCGCTCCCATCCCAACCTCAGGAACGTGCCCTGCACCTGGTTGACGCCGTCGAGGGCGACGTCAAGATCACCGAGGGCATCACCTTCGTCCAGACCGAGAAGAACGTCGCCGGCGGACGCTCGCTGAACGACATCGCCCTGCCCGCCGAACCGGAAGCCCGCGAGTCCGAGATCGATGGACTGCTCGTCGAGCGCGCCGCCCGCTTCCTCGGCTCCCACAGCCTCCAGTTCTCGGTACCGAAGGAATCGATCGAGGACATGCAGCGCTCGCTGGATGAAGGTAAGCGTCTTCGTTTCAACCACCACGTTTGGTTGCACAATCCGGATCACTGATCTTGACTCCAAGCGTGGAGCCACGGATAGTCCGAAAAGAAGAACCCTAGAGATTCCCTTTTCAACGCGACTCCAAAATTTGGCGACATCTTCTAATATCGCATTCTTCGTTCTCCAATTTTTCTTCACTTCCCGCTCCTTTCTTCCCGATACAGCTCGTGGCAAGAAGAAGAAGGTCAAGAAGCTGCTCCTCCCTCTGCTCCTCCTCCTCAAGCTGAAGGCCGCCGCCCTGCTCCCGCTCGCCCTCGGTGCCCTCGCCCTGATCGCCTTCAAGGCCCTGATCGTCGGCAAGATCGCGCTCATCCTGTCCGCCATCATCGCCCTCAAGAAGCTGTTCGACAAGAAGGGAGAGCAGAGCTACGAGGTCGTCGCCCACCCGCACTACTCGCACTCGAGCTCGTACGATGACCACCACGGATACGCCCGCTCCCTGGACGCCGCCCAGAACATGGCCTACGCCGCTCACGCTCAGTAAGCTTTGCCATATTCTGCAGCGAGCAGCCAGCCAGCGGCGCGCCCGAAACGCAGCCCGGGAGTCCTACGCTGCGTTTCGGGCACGTCCGCCCGCCCGGCTGGCCGACCGCGCCCCTCTTCGCAGGCATACAACAAACAGACAAACCAACCAACATATACACACACTAACAAATGAACGCTCGTAAGCGTCCACGCAAGTGACAGGTAGTTTAGAGAGAAGCAGAGACACACAGGCAGGAGGAGAAGGAGATTTTAGATTAATTTAATTTATTACAAGAAAACAACCCTCCCCCACCCAAGAACACCCCGTGCCCGCGGACGCGCCTGGAACGCGAGCGGTGCAACGTATTTAAATTAATTTATTAACCGCAAAATAGAATGGCCTCGAGCCCTTTTCTTTTCGGCTCTTGCGCAGCTAGATATTTATTGTGAGTTTTCAAAGACCACCACTAGCCGTCGGCCCCAGACTCCCCTCACCACCGCAACAAACGTAAATCTCTCTTCGGTTTTCCCGTGACCGCGACCCGAGGGTCAAGTTCTTTCGGTCTTGACCTTGATCGTACACACTTTTGTTTTTTGTTTTTGTTTTTTTGGTCCACCGGTGCGCCTGCTGTGCCACCGACGCTGCAGATCTTCCTCCCCGGTTCCCTCGGGGTGGGATGTGTGCCCTTCGATTTTGGGGGAGCCTCTTGCTTTCGAACTGTCCAACTCACTTCACGCGAGCCCCTTTCCTCCTCAAGGGGGCCTTAGCGTAGCGAAGAAATCAAACCAAAACGGTACGGGTCGGCCAACGCCGACGCTTCTAGCGGACGAGTGTATCACTCGGGTGCACCGAGCGCACGGCGTCTGGACCGATCCGCTGCCCGCTGACTACTTACCTCTTACTGCCGCTACTATACTGCCACTACTCTTAGCTCTTACACAACGCTCGAGTACCGCCAGCTCGGGCCTAGCTAGGCGATAGGCCAGACCGATGCCAATACTCAACGCACTCCGCGCAGGTCATTGAGCCCAGCCCCATGACGGTCGAGGCCTTTCGGGTGGCGTTTAGCGCTCACTCCGCTCGGACCGCCGATCGAAGTGGGTCAGCTTGCGCGATTCGAAGTGCCCCACGCCGGCGACCTGTCACACTGACACAGCGTGCCGAAAAAAGAAAACCGGTCCCGATTGGGTGCGCGATGCTTCGCTGACCCTGATCTTCCCGGGAGCGATCCCCGGAGGATGAGGACAGCAACAACAACAACAAAACAGAAAAGCAGAGCTACGCTCAAAACCGGAATCTCAGAACGATACCGACGGGCAGATAACGGTTGGCCGATATTTGCCCTTCGAATTCGCGGTGCGCGCTTGTGGCTCGGTGCTCCTCGCGAAAGGTTTACGCTAAACAAGGCGTCAGCTCCTCGGCAGCTGCAGCCCTCGATAGGTTTAAACTCTCTATAAAACATTTTACCAAACTTGCAGAAACCCAAACCATCTACTACACTATAGAGCGCTACCTCTACTTTGTTGTTTCACTACTTCGCTCACTCTGTCTCTCTCTCACACACACACACACGCTGTGTGTTAGTCTTACTTCTCCACTGTTTAGCCGATAAGGTAGGCGACTGCGCGCATACTACAGTACAGGAAACGGAAACCGTAACCTAGAAAAAGCAAGGAATACCGTTAAGGAACGGCAGAAGCGGCGTTGGCCGCATTCTGCCGGAACCGCACGGCCCAAAACCGGTGTATTTCGGATGCGAATTTTAACACCACCTCCGCTCTTTCTCGCACCCTCTCTGGTGTCCTTTTTTTTTTTTTCTTCACGCAACATTCTCCCACTGCGTTTCTCACTCTCGCTCACTCTCGCTCGCTCCATCTCTCTTTCTCTGCGCCAATGCGCTCCCTTCCGCGCGTTCGCAAGGTTTTCCAACACTGTAACGTTCTGTGTAACCCCCAAAAGCGCACCCATCTATCAGCATCTCTTAGCCAGAAGGTAGACCGAGACAACAGTAACAACAAAAGTAACAAAAGTACATTCAATCAGGATCGAAAGGACGCACGATCGCGAGACAGCACGCGTCGTCGTCGCCCTCGCGGCAAGGAAAACGTTTTGTAAGAATGATCTGTTCTGTTATTTATTGTTTAAATTATTGTAACTTTAATTCTTCGCCCGGTCGCCTCGAATTGGGGGACGGGGAAAAGAGGGAAGATGGCGCGATTTCGCGCCCTCCACCCGAACCCCCGTCCCGGAGTGCGCTGGAGAGAGAAAAAATCCAAACAAACATTTGACAGCAATGGAATAAAATGAATTCAAAAAAGAATCTTCCCGCCCGGTGTTCCTTTAATTCGGTGATCGTTAAAACGAGCTTCAACGAACGTCTCCATGCAATCGGCAAAGTCTCACGTATCAACCGCATGGCACACATCTGCAAAGGCGAAAAGAGTCACCGATTCCGAGTGAAAGCATCCATTCCCAACGCGCCATCGAAGGGAATCGACGATTGCACGGGGGTAAGTAAAACCGAAAATAAATACGCTCCCTTCGAGGGGAAGCGATCGAGGAAGAAGAAACAGTAAGAAGCAAACAAACAAGCTCTCGAGAGGAACCGGCTTTTGGAAAGTGATCGCGCCGTGATCGTAACCTTCCGCGTCGGCTTCGCCGGGATCTCCGGGCGGTCCTTCACCTTTCGGTGTTGCTCCTTACCTCCGCAGTGCCTCCCGTCCCACGTGCTGTTTTTCCTCCCCACCACGGGGCGAAGGGAAAGTGCAAGTCGATGTGTGTCAAGAAACGCCGGTAGAAGTAAAAATAAACCTTAAAAACAGCTCAATGAAAAAAAAAACCCACTCTACTCAAACGACTCGAGATCGAAAGTGTTGCCACGTCGCCATTCCCCCCACCGGCCTGCCCCTCGGCGTCCGGCGTGTTTTATTCCTTCGTGGGTTTCCGAAACCAGCTCGACAGGCTACGGCGGGTAAGGTAAAGAAAGCGTACTCGATCGGCCGGCGCGCGGTCCTGCCGTGCTGGGAAGGAGAAATAAGACGATCGTGTTTTCTTCAGTTTACTGCTTTGTTTTTCCCCTTGCTGCCCCGTCCAGGCGAAAGGAGCAAATGCATTTCGAGTGGTCAACACAACACCGGCCGGCGACATGAATTAGAACACGGAACTGGAGGTGCCTGGAGAAAGTTTTTCGGATAATCAACATGCCTTGAATGTACGAATCGCTTGGCCGCTCTGGGCCTCACTCAACCCCGACAGATATAGACCGATGGAATTGAGGACTCCGGGCGGCTCTTTGGGCTCCTTTCAATATTATTTTTATTGTGACTATTATCATCATTACTATGTTGTTCATCCCCCGTGCTCCTCGTCACCGTCACATCTGGGATGTTTACGTTTGGTGGTTTTTTTATTTCTATTTTAGGAAGGAAACATGTTTTTATTTTGTTTCTTTACATTTTTTCCACCCAACAATCATCCGAAGTAGCCCTGGGTCATGCAGGCAGCTTTCGATTGAGGCTGGAGAAAATGTGGTTTTTTTTTTTCGTTCCAGTCTCAAGTGCATGTTTGTTTTATGTGGCTGCCGGAGATACCAGGGCTACGTTCGAGCACATCGGGCCATGTTTAGTGCGTGTGGATGTGCCGCAATGAAGTTTGATCGGGTCTCAACCCGGTTGGTCTGGAACGGAAGGCGGTGAAATTGGGGTTCGATCCGTTCAATTTGTTGGAGAGTGGCTCGCCGTTCATGGTTTGTTCCTCCTTCCTTTCAGATATAAAAACCCAGCAGGCCGTTTCTGGGAATATGTAGGCAAGCCGGTCGTCGGCCGATAAACGATGAAAAAAATGAAATGGAAAAATTTGAACACGTAGTGCAATGCCCTCCGTGTAGCTTAACTTTCGAGCCTTTCAGACTGGTCCATCCATGTTTTTCTTTCATTTTTTTTAAACTAGGAGAAGAGGTTCACCAATAGCTGCAACTCAAGTGCCTGGTGGATCCAGGTTTTGTGCTGGCTTACAATTTCTCTCCCGAACATTTCCTCCTAGCACCTCTCCCACGCGAGCAGCATATTCCCGTTTCATCGTGTGAATTATGATGCTTAAAGGTTAACTGTAGATGATGTGTCTATCCAATTTTGCTGCTCAATATTGTTCCATCCTCCAATATGTAGGCTGCAGCTGCAGTAGTCGAAGGTGTGGAAGCAACTGTGCACTCCAGATGAGTGCGAAATTTCAACGCGATTGAGTAGAGGTAAATACACGATCTAAAACTGATGCAACAAGGAAAACGAATGGAGGCAAATGGTACCAAATGGAGCAAGATGTAACTGCACGCAATGCAAAAGTGTGACAATTCCCCAATCAAATCTGGGGCTAATGGACCCAATGCTGCTAAAAAACTGGAAATTATTATAACTCAAAAACAATGCCATGATATAAAAATTACTTGAACTGAAAGATTAAATGAATAAGCTTCTCATGGATTTCTAAAGTAGTAGTATAAATTAAAACATTCTGGTTTCAAAGTCTTCAGGTAAAGCTGCGACTCAATTTTTTCAATTGCAACTTCCTATGAAGATGATTGGTACCAGTTAAGACCATAGTAACAAGCGTCAACAAATTAGCTTTTAAAGATAAACAAAAAAAAATAAATCAATCCCTTCCAGATGTAGAAGTCCCATGTTACACAACATTGTAGCTAAAAATTGGGCTTAAACAGCGATCCGTGATGATTGCAACCTGTTCCGTACCGAGGCAGGCTCGTCAACTGTAACTGCTCCCGTCAAGAAAGACGCAACAAAGCACATCCGTCGGAAGATCGTTGTCAGGAAACACACACAAAAATTGTACGACTGCGAAATGGCGCCCCACCATTGCAAAGTGGCTCCGGCGAAATTCGCACAGCCCATTGTTGCGTGCGAATACAGATATTCATTTCACCGAAAAATTGCAATAAAAACTGAGGAGCAGAAGAAATGAGCGTCTCCGCTTCAGTCGGCACCTTCCGGACGGACATTTTTCGGCGTCTCATTTGGTGCTCTGTCGTTTTTTTTTTCTCCCCCTTTTGCCTGCGCAACAAAGGGAACCGCCGCAGCAAGTCGCAAGTCGGCGCGGTAGGTCGGACGTTGCGTTTGTGCGTTACTTTCACTTTCGGCTCGGACTTTCGCACGTTTCCCGGACTCGAGCTGTGCGAAAACCGTTTGCCATTTTGGGATGCCACGGGTATACATTTATTTATCTTATCTGTCTTTTTTTTTTGTCTGTCGACAAATCTCACATCACTTTACCGTTCTCTGCTTCCCTATCGCAAGCCAATCCCACCGGGTCCTTTCCAGCTAGATTCGAGGGGGTTTGGAGGGGTGGTTGGGGTGGATGTCTTTATCTTCCCATCCTGATGACCACCCGCGTCGGCCTGTAAGCCGTAGAAGCGAGCGATGCCGAAACTCCCTTTGGATAGCCTGCGGCAGTTAGCATTAAAACACAAATAAAAAGCATAGAGTACCTTTTGCTATGCTTCTCGCTTGAGCTAGAAAAGAGGCCTGCTTTTTCGTGGAACACAAAAAAAAACACAACACCCCAAACGGCCTGAACCCTAAAATGACCATTTTTGCGTAATCACTTCCGATGATGACTGTCAGCCGCAGACTCCGGCGTCCACAGAATCACGACGCCCCCTCCGAGATGCCTCCCGTGGCGACATGACTATGCTTTTTCCATGATCCCCCTCAGGGTGGCGGTTTTGCTGTGTTTAGCGCATGAGCCACAAACAAATTTACTTGTTTCGTGGTAAATCGGCCGGACTCGTGTACAGATGCTCCACCGCGATCCGCCTAACCCAATTAACCTGTCCATTTCTTCCGCATTCGTGCGGTCGTTCCGGTTGGCGTTACGTTGCAAAGCGTACAAAATGGCATCAAAACAACCTGGCAATATTATATCACACCACGGTCACTCCGTTTTCATCCATTTTAAGGGCATTAAAACGCACCGGCCCTTCCAGGGAAAAGGGTGAAATGGAATTAGTTCATTGGGTCTACGCGAGTTTTCGGGCAATGAAATATCACCGTCACAAGGCAACCCCCAAACCAGATGACGTCATAGCTAATTAGGTAGTAATCAGCCAGTCTCCGTAGATCTTCCCTAGAGAGTGCCATGATTTTTTTAAGAGGGTGTGGGAGAGGGTCCTGCTATCTATCCGGTAACACTCACTTTACATCCCGGCCGGCAACGGCCTGGTGAAGAGCATACTGCTCCTCGTAAAACAATCGGTCACGTTAAAAGTTGAAAGGTCTGAGCTTAAGGCAACGGAGCTGCCGCGCACCGATTGCCCTCTTCATCACCCAAAGCTCGGCAGCGATTCCCACCGGGTTGTCCACTGCTCGTTCGCTCAGCCTTTGTGTTGACTTTGATGTTCACCTTAATCCCCACGGCTTGCACCTTCCTGATCCGTTGTAATCGTGCCGGCCGGAACGGCGAAGAAAGTAAAAATCAGTGCGCGGCGTAATTTTCCCCTTCGAGGTTATGTAAATTTTTCACTCATAATCGCTCCACGGGTCAAACGCGAAAATGGGAAGCGGAGCGGGGGTCAGCACAAAGAGACCCCCAAGTCAATTCTGCCTACTGTCTGCCGCACCGGAGATTCGGATCGCTGCCACTGCAGGCGGACATTGTTGTGCCTTATTTTCCGCGCTTTTATTTTCCCATCTTGAAGACCATCGTACAGTTTTCGCGTATAGTTTCCCCAGACAAAAAAAAGGAGCTACTCAAAAACGGGGGTGGAGTGGGTTTATTTTTCAACGCCTTTTCCCACCGATTCTATGGCGGGGAGAATATTAAGAGGAACAAAATCGGCGACATTTCGCACTGTCGCAAGTATATATATACATTATTAGTGCGAGGTTTTACTTTCAGTGTGCGGACGAGTTGTTCCGGAAACAGAACGAGCTCGGAGCTCATCCAGCTTTCGTCAGTTTCTGTCGGTGTCTTAAACTTTTCCCGTCCGAAATTTTTGAAACCGTGCGGTGCTCCGTAATTTCCTCGAAGACAGTTTCAGTGCCCAGGGTGTTGAGGTTACTACTGGAATACCTCATTCCAAGCTCGTGGTTTATATGTGATCAGTTTTAATTTACAGTGCGTCGTGACTCCGAACGGTAGACCTGTTGCTACGTGATCTGCTACGGCGTTCTAAATCGTCAACCTGGGACAAAATGTCCAATGAAAATAATCGCCTTCGTGGGCTAGTGCCGTTCGTATTCGTCCTTCTCGCGGGACCGGCACGTGCTCAGTTGGACACCTTCGACTACTGCGTTCGCATGACGCCCTCGCCCGGCCTACTTCGGTGCGCCGGCCAGCAGGCCCTAACCTCCCTGCAGTTTCTCGAGGAAGCGAACAACTTCACCCTCGCAAACGGGCTGCTGATGATCAAGGACGAATCGCTGGCGGCCTCGTCCCGCATCATTCCCAACATTATCGACAGCGATCCGCTGGACTTCAGGCAAGTGGCCCAAAAGCCGCCCCAAATCTGGGCCACCGGGAAGAATGGGAGCCGTACGCACGAATCCCGGTAAAAGCGCACGTGCACCTGTGAGCTTTTTTGGGGGAAAGGGGAAGAGAAAGAGCTTCCCGAACGGTTCGGCCCCGAACGGAATTTGTGTCAATCGACCGAATTGGGCACAGGCTGAAGTGGCGAGTCGGACGGGGGCTTCTTTCCTTTGCCTGTGCTTTGAATAAATTACGCTCAAGTGCGAAACGAACGAAAAACAAATGAGCACCGGTACGTCGATGTATTTCATCGACATTCCAACACCCGCTCGGCGATGGCTTTCTTTCCCGTTGCCCCTTTCGTCGCCAGTGCGTGCCATGCGTGTTCTCGAACGTCCACCGACAGAGACATGACTGCACGGTGGGCCGATTGTGTGATGTTCGGGGTGCACTGAACAGGTTTGGATAGCGGAATTCCTCACAGATGACCCATCCAGTCCTGTCAGCTGTTGGATCAGGGATGGGTTTGTTTCATCTCTGTTCTTTTTTCTACTTCGCCATCCTTTCATCTGCGAGCAAACGTTTTGTAACTCGATTCTCGTTGAGTGTTTCGCGATCTGGGAACGGCATGCAAAGGAGGCCACTCATCGCTGTCAGCCAGGTCCCGTCACACCGATTGAAAATTGCCGTCACGGATTTGGTTAATGTCACATCCGCACCGAATCTCAATTAGGTTGCGGTGGCATAGTGAACGTTAGGCGTAGAAGAGCGAGAGGAAGAATGCAGAGGAAGTGTTTCCGTGTAGGGAATGGTTCTGTAATCTGTTTCTAGGTCTACAAGCCAGCCTGCGATTCTGAAAATAATCATTAAGAAATAATCTAACACCGAACGCGTGAGCAAACTTCGTACCGTTTCCTTGCCCAAGTTTTTTACGCATTTTAAAGCCAGTTACAGCCAAGCATGCCAGCAAGTTCACCAAGCACCTTATTGCTTATGCTTAACATAAAAAATGGGATTTCACACTTATTCACCAAAAATCTGGTAAAGCCGAGCTATTTTTTGCCCCCATTGATAACATCAAGCAACCACGAACCAGAGTAAACTAATTAGCCAACCCACATGCGAACCTACGAATGTGTAATCCTGTTGCTATCGCCGGCCCGACGTCGGTATCATCGATGGCAAACACATGTGCGTTCCGCTGTTTCGCTTCCTCTGCCCACTCGAATCCGTTTGATCTGTTCCGCCACAAATCGCGGAGCTCCAACGGAACCGATTGGGTATGCAAACGCGTCACTGATCCCGCGAATCTTCACACGCCGCTCCACGAAGGAGTCGTCGAGCCGTACCATGTTGTGGGGGGCGATGTTTACCTAACTTAAATTTAGTCTCCGGTAACCGTGCGCCTTTTCCGTTCTCTCTCTTTCACTGTACTTTCCGGCACGTGCCTTGCGTCCTTCGATCCATCACCGCAGAGGAATACTGGAAAACGCCGGCACCGTCATGGCGCAGCGGCAGATGCTCTGGGACATGGGCATCATCTATCCGGGGCTGAAGCTAAAGCTCGGCCCCACGCTGGGAGCTCCCGGCGTGCTGGAGTTCGTGCTAGATCCCGCCGCCCAAAATGACGAACGTTCGCTGTTTGAGGAAAAGTCAACAGGTAGGCGCAAGCGGACCGGAAGCTTCCACTCGAAAGCACTCGAAAGACCCCGCGGAGCACGCCTTCACTTTCTCCAGCATACTTTCTCCGTCTTTCTTGTTCTTGCACGCTCCGCAAGGTGAAGCTTTCACGACGTAGCATACAACTTGCAAGCAACATTTGCCTTTCGTGGAAGCGATCAAGATAAAAGCTCACGCACCTGTTTCTCAATTAAAACACGTTTGCTTTTCCCGCTTTCTTTCCTCGCCGTTAGCTCGTATACTAACCAGAAGCTTCGTGGTGCCGTTCCTGCTCGGGCTCAAGTTCAATCTGGCAACACTGCTACCACTGGTGTTCGGCGGCCTGATACTGCTCAGCAAGAAGGCGCTCATCCTCGGCAAGATAGCCCTCTTCCTGTCCGGCATGTTCGGGTACGGTTCGCTGCTGACTCCGGCCATCGCCGGCTTCGGGGGATTCGGAGGCTACGGCGGCTACGGCGGAGGGTTCTCGGGCCACGGTGCCGGCGGGTATGGGTTCGGCTCGAAGCCGTTCCGCTACAACAACCCGCTGGCCGATAATCCCGACTTCGACAGTCACCATCAGCAGCAGAGTCACCACCAGCATCACCATCATTCGTCTCACCACGGCGACTACCAGCATGGCGTGTCGGCGGACTCGGACCACGGCAGCTCGGGCTTCTACAAGAAGAAGGACAAGTTTCTGAACCTGGACGAGCGCATCGAGCCGCAGCAGGCTCCATCGTTGGTGGACAAGTTTTACGAGTACGAGAAGCAGCAAATGCTGAAGGACCGCACGGCTCGACTGTTCGAGCGGAAGTTCTACGAGAAGGAGCACCAGCCGCAATCGCAAAGCGGAGCGGACTATCCTTTCGTCACGGCGGATCTGACCACGGAACGGAACGAACGATCCCTGCCTGAAGCGGGAACAGGCGAGGGCGGGTCTCCGAGTGGGCGCAACTTTGCCTGGAGTGAACACTAAAAAGGTCCTCTGGTGTAGACGTCCTCCTTCGAACATAAGAACTGCTTAATCCAAATCAGTGTTCGTCGTACTCTTGACAGCCTGAGCAAATTTCCTTCCCATTCCCTATTACATGTTGGGACATGTTGTCTACAGAATCGTAAATTCTGCAAGGAATTTCCATCCAATGGAAGGAGTTACCAAAAACTTGCATATTATGCGTTATGGTCTGCGAACTT
Organism: Anopheles atroparvus; assembly: GCA_914969975.1. Taxonomy (NCBI): domain Eukaryota; kingdom Metazoa; phylum Arthropoda; class Insecta; order Diptera; family Culicidae; genus Anopheles; species Anopheles atroparvus. The sequence goes on along the minus strand of CAJZCY010000001.1, from coordinate 45,787,360 downwards.
TTGCAGTATTATTAGATATTGTCATCCAAATAGCTAACGACGCGCTGTGGAAATCAAAACTAGCATAACATAAGGCTGAAATGCTTTGCGATCAGCCAAACGCAGTATTTTCATCATATGAAATTTATACTTTACCTACATTTTAGAAATAAAATGCTTTTGCATAAGAGAAAACTTTCCCCTGTATGTATTTCACTATCCGTAACAACCGGGATTAACGGGGATCCACCGTCACGGCCTCCCCAAAAGTGCAAGTGACTCTGCGCCGATACAGAGGACTGTCCTAAAACCCCAAAGACGACTCGCACCACCCAACGCAGCGTAAAGCATAGATGCAAGTTCTTTGGATGCTTCCTCCACGCTTTCCGCTCTAATGGCCGGTGCCGGGGGTCTAAATCGGGTTACTAAACCATACCTCATCTATCGGCGCCCATATACGCGCACCAAAAGATGGGCACAGCAAATCTGAGACCCCATTTCGGTGCCTGCCTCACTTCCCCGACTTCTTCTGCCACGCTCCCGGCCACCACAATCAACCATGATGCCGACACGCACGCTCGGCCCGGCGTTGTGCTTAATTAATCACTGAATATCCAACATCAAGCCAACCGAGATCCCGCGGCAGCTTGTCTAGTGTAAGCGGAACCGACAGAAGTAGCAACGGAAGGCTCGCATGCTGCCTGGAAGACTCACCGTTTTCTGCTCCATCCTGGGTTTTTTCGCCGGGTTCAAGTGCACCTCTTTTGCGAGCATTATACTTTGGCTCCGATTCTCCGCAGCCGCGTTTAAGAACGGGAAAGACGATCAGACAATTAACCGAACGAACCTCATTGGGCTCATTTTCCGTCTGGTGACTTTGAAGGCCATGACCCCGCCGAGTAACCGAATCTTTTCACCCGAAATGCGGCGAACTTGTCGGTCGCGTTTGTCGCCCAAGCCTTTGGGGAAGCTGTCACAATTATTGACGAAACTAGAACGAAACCTTCGGTATAAAACTGTCGCCCAGTTGCCACTGGGGGACTATTTACATTTCGGTCCTCGGCGCACGAACGCGGAACTCCCCCGGGAACGTTGTCGAGAATGGCGTGCGGCTACCGTGGGCTATGGTTCGTGATCGGTTGTGTTTTGTGGTTGCTGCTACTTGCGACGCCCGGCGAGACCAAAGTGATAGACATGCCAGTGCATCGTCCCGGGAATGACTCGGAGCCGCAAGTGCTTCAGCGGCATTTGTTGGAGCGAGCCCGCGGTTGCTTCGACAGTGGCCAGCTGCTGGAGTGTGCCCGTGGTGAAGTGATCCGGCTCGTGGAGCGAGCCATCGACGCGAACGTGACGTTGCGCGTGAGCCCCTTCCTGACGATCCGCAGGAACCCCGAGTGGAAGCGGTGGCCCGTCGGTCGTGGGACGACGATCGGTGAACGGGATGCGGTGGCGGTGGTGGGTTGGCTTGGCGTTGTCCACAAGCTGCGTGAATTTCTGATGTCGCGTGTGTTCCAGCTCAGCCTGGTGGACGGGCAGGGTCGCTGGCTGCTCGTGGACACCGACGAAGGGCGCGGCAAGAAGCACAAGCACAAACAGGGCGGCATGTTCTCGATGGCGCTGATGGCCCTCATGGCCATGATCGCGCAGGTCGTTCTCGGCAAGGTAGCCGTCCTGGCGGCGGTGGCACTGATCATGGCGAAGATAGCGCTCGTCTTTTCCACTCTGGTAAATACGCTCTCGCTGGTGTTCCGCGCGCTTCTCCATCCGGCCGGCCAGGCGCACCCAACGGTTGGCCGCCCAGCGCACCCATCGCCACTAGGGGTGGGGGGAAAACGCCGTGTCTAAGGAACTGACGATCTTTTTCTCTTCTCCACGTTCGTTTCGTTCGCTAGAATGGTCTGAAGAAGTCCACCGGAGCCGGCACGGGGCACGCGGCCGAGCACGTCGTCTACGAGCATCAGGGCCACGGTGGGGGAGGTGGAGGTGGCTGGCAGCGTAGTATCGAGCCGCGGAAACCCCACCAACGCTACCCGACGTACTACGACGACGAAGACCTACCGTATCGGAAGCGACGACCGGAGTACGACTACCAGGACGCGCTAGACGGAGCTTAACGCGCTAGGCCTACAGTTCGCCCCTCACCAGTCCGAAAAAATCAAATGTAAATAGTCAAAGAAACCGGTAGCCGATAGGACAATATTTTATAGGACTAACCATATCTCATAAGCACGCCAAACAAGGGTGAGATAAACGAGACTCCACCGTGCGGGATCTCGTACGGGAAAGCAAACGTCGTCACGCATCGACGGGGGGACGGAACCGGTTATGGTAATTAAAGCAAATAAACACAACCTGCGCTATCAGTAGTTTACACACTTTAGTATAATTGCGCGCAACGGTAGATCGATTAAACCCTGTCCTGTCGATTGATTCGGGCACCTTCGATCGATCATGCAGCCATTACCGTCAGATGGACTTTCCCTGAGGACACAGGTGTTTTGTCGCCCCCTTAGCTAACCAGCTAGAGGGCCTACAAGAAGCGTGAAGGAAATGCAGGAGATTATCCTCCGGAATCTGGCGGAAGCCATCCGTTGATCGTTCGAAGAGCGAAAGCGCACATCCGAAGGGTTCGAGCAGCACCAATCGAAGTCTCTGTCTAGCAATTCGTTTCATTGCCGTAATAGTGATTTCACTTTTTCCTGTCACGAAACCGCACTAATCCGCGACCCAAGCTCCCGAACGAACGGGATGGTGGTTACGAAATCTTCCCGGGCGCGTTCGAGTGCTGGAAAAGACTTCTTGTTGCGCGAGGAAGGGCAAGTCCGGCGAGTCGCTCTCTTAAGCTCCGGAAAAGGTCTAAGCCGGGCACGCCACATTTTCCACCGGTAATCGAACAAATTTCTCTATCGGTAATTGCCTTCTCGGAAGCTAATGCAGCTCGAGTTTATGCTCCTTCTTTCTCCGCCTTTGTTCCTTTTCCCCTTTGGAGATCGCTTGCCCTTGAGTCGATTGAAACCCATCGGTTGACTCGGTTGCTAAACGACGCGGGTCAGATCGTGAGCCTTGGAAACAACACTGAACAGTACTTCTTACGCTTCCGCTTCTCGGTGGCCCACGCCCACCTCCAGTTTGCGCCGTGGGATTTGCTTCCCAAAAGCTTTATCCAATTTCCACACGTAGGAAACGGTTGCGATGCATCCTCCGGGCGATCATGTCGCTCCTGAAGGGAAGTTATTTTCTCCCATAGCTTCTAATGATAATTTGTCAAAAAGCGAACGTGTGGTAAACAATTTACTGGCACATTCACGATAAAATGCACTACCCTAAGGCAGACTAAATTATACTTATTCGGCAAATTGAATTAACCTGTGAACGATTGCAAACTCAACGTTGAAGAGGCATTAGGTTGATTTTTCTGGAATTATGAAAAGAGATTTTTGTTATGATCCTTTTGCAGATAAAAAAAACTGTCAATTTTCCCCGGTCTCATGTTTAGTAAAAGAAGCACTTTCCAACATAAACTTGTCCTGTTTTTTTTTTTTTTTTGCTTTCTCTATTTGACACATCAACCCTGCAGCCAATTTGCAGTAAAAGCTCGCTTAAAACCTCGCTTATTGATGGGTTATATTTACATTCGGAAAACTTTCTACGGCCTACCCTCGAACCAGTTGCCGGCCAAAGTGATTTCTAATGCATTAAAAACTAAACTGCCTTCACAAGTGCACCACCGCTCACCGGGTGAATCTTCCAGCGAAAAAATCGTTTGGAAAGAAGGGAAAAACTCCCCCGCCGACGGTTCGCTCCACGTACGGCGGATGTGTGCAAACACCTTCAGCTCGGGAACGTGGGTGGGAACGACTGGCGAAAAATAAAAGAGAAGGTGCGCGAAATGAAGAAAAAAAAACGCCTTCACCAACCGAGTCTCCGAAGATGCACCCGCTTACGACGTCGACGACCTGCCATCGAATAGGAACCGGGAGGGGGGCTGAGGATGGAATGGGGTGTATGATGTAAAGAAAAACTGGTTGCCCGACTACGGGAGCTCCATCCATTCTTCGCCCTTTTTCGCGCCCAATGCACCGAGGCACGATGATGTGAATCTATCGCGAAAAAGGTAATCGCGCACGAACAAAAGAATAAAATAGCAAACACAGGAGCAGCGGCTGGAAAAAAAAGTCACAGCATCACAACACACACACACACACAGCCCAGATGCAATCTCCTACGGCAATCCGGGTGCAGTGCGAGTGCAGCGACAGGTCACAAGAATGTGACGGAGCTGGAGAAAATTCAACGGAGGAAAAGCGCTGCATGGCAAAAGAAAAACATCATCAACCAAACAAAACAACCAGCAGAGACGCTGAAATATGCTCACACAATCCAAAGGGCCCTCCGTTCAGAAGGGAAGTTGTAAAGTTTTGCCCAACCGGATGGCCGGGGACCGACTGCACCGTGTGGAGTCGGTGAAAGTCTTCGTGCAGCCATTCCGTATTGTCCCTTCTTCGCTCCCGCTTGCGACCACCGGAAAGCGACCCCCGTGGGGGAAATGGTGGAAATATTGGTCCCCCGTGTTCATTTTTCATCGCAAAAGGGAAAACACTCGTGGCGCGCCATTCGCCGCGGATTAGCCAAGCAACCGGACGATAGCCAAGCAAACGGCTGCGCGGTCACAGAGGTTTCGCGGGACAGGGCAAGCGGATCCTCGCTCCAAGGGACTATGGATTATGTCGTTGTTTTTCATTTTTTTTTTTATTTGTTCTTCTACTTTTTTGCTTCGTCGGCAGCAATAAGTCACCCCGGAGGCGATGGCAACCAATACGGGAGGGAGGCAAGCAGGCTGGTGGTGATCGGTGGACACAACTTTTGCTTTCGAAGGGAAACTGGGGAAATGTGCAGAAAGAAAACGAACGTTTCATAACATCGGTTAAAGCACCTCGCGCAGAACTTGTCACTTAGAGACACGGTGGAACTTCACGAAGAAGAACACGACAATGACCTTTCGCTTGAAAATGAAAGTGGTTCCGTCTTGAATCTAGCTGAATGACTCATACGAGACTGTGAACTCACTTCAATTATGTTTGTGTAGATTTCGGTAATGAAAATAAAATGTTTATTCCAAAGTAAATAATATGATTTATGTGTGAAATATTGTGATTGACATTTAAAAAATAATCCGATAAACTATAGATGATATTCATAGCAATAACCAATGAAGTAAATTGACTTACATTTGTTGCAACAAAAAGAAATAAATTGATTGACCAAATCTTCCGAAAATGTTGTTTCTAATACAAATTGTGAACAGCGTGTCAATTTAAACTCTAAAGCAGCAGTTTTACAAAATTATCGTTCCATGGTTGATTAACAAAACCTACAACAGTTTACTAAATTATCCTTCAATGGTTGACTAACAAAACCTACAACAATTTCCGTATTTGAGAAGCAGTGAACCAGTCTGTCTTTGTACCATAAAAACGGCATTAATTTATTGAACTCCGTTAGTAGGCCAGGGTCATTGATTACCTCTAAATATGCAAATGCACACGCATGTAATCGTCCATGTGCCTCCCACTTCATCCAGCCCTTCCCCCGATCAATCTGCAAGGAGTGACATCAAACTTGGAGCAGGTGCGTTGCGAATGGCGGACGAAGAAAGAGCGGAACCTTCACACCTACGGTAGCGAGCAGCAACCACGTGTGCGTCATGTGTTCGAACATCGTAAAGTGAAACTAACTGTTTATCCGTCAAATCGTTCACCTACTGCAAGCGGCTTTGCATCCCGGCTACACCCTGGCGATTTCACGGTCACGGTCTGCCGGGTCTGAAGGGCGAATGCACCAGCAACCAACCCGCAACACGAAAGAAATGCCCACCATCTACTCCCGCTAGGCTTCCCCCGAAAGCCCGCGTGAGTAAAGGGGCTAAGGATCGAAAAACACGAAAACACGTCCGAACGAATTAAAAGTAAAAATCCGTTCAGTCCGATCGGTGCACCATACCATGCGGCTAGAGTACGGTGCGCATTCCAGGAGACCGAGGGAGGAGAGGGGGGGGGGGCAGGAGGAGAACTTGGTGAGAGGATTGACTGGCATTTCTTCGAAAGCATCGCCTCCGGCGTGTTTGACTGATTTTGCTGAATTTTCAACGATTTTCCTTTTCGCTTTCTGACGCCACCTGCACGGCGATCCCCGGGAAAACCCTGCGCCGGGCCGAAGGGCGAGGTGTGCGGCGAGGATCGGGCTCAAGCATGCCCATTCGAAGGAATCAGAGCTCGCCGGATCGAATTTGCGAAGATTTGCGAGGAGCAGCAAACAAAAAGAAAGGAAATAAGAAATAGATCACATCTCACAACTTCCCTCCCCGTCGGCTTTTCATTTTCTTCTGCAGGTTGTTAAAAGCTAACCATGGCTAGTTTTTCCCCTTCCCTGGATTTTCCTCGTCCGCTAGATTTTCCTCGTACGGCGGGACGATCCAACGATATCATGGAGGCATGTTTGAGGTTTTTTCTTCTTAGGGCTGCATTTTTTTGCATGTTGCACAAATTAGTGAAGCAGTGCGGGGGGGGGACGGGTTCGGTTGGCTCGTGTCCCTCTAGCGTAAAATCACATCAGGCGTTGCCTGTTGCACCTGTCTTGCGTTCCGCCGGACCGGCTCATCGGATCGTATCGTTCAGCATGCGAGCGTCCTGAGGCCGGTGATCCTCCTCTCGAGCCGCAACGCACGCGACAGCTTCAGTATGTATGTGTGTGTGTGTGTGTTTGTGCGCGCATCGATGCACTGCTGCTGTGCAGAAAAGGGCTTTCACGCTCCAAAAAGTTCTAGCAAAGGCGCCACCCCACCATCGCAGTAAGTCAGCTGATCCGGCACATGTTTTGTGAGGGCGGGCAGGGAGGAAGGAGCCAGCGTTGGAGGGTGAGGACGTGCGTTATCGCTTGGATGGACCCTTCGGAAGGGCCCTCGGTGGACGAATAAAGTCTGCCCGCAACCGGGAGGAAGCTATCAGTGGTATAAATACCTTCGAACGGTCCAGATCGAAGGAAGTGCATCTTGTGTCGATCCTTAGTAGGTAGCCTAACAGCAGCAGCAGCAGCAGAAGCAGCTCCAAGTTCCCGATCCCCTGTTTCCCCCGTGAACACTCAACCAGCCTCAACAGGATGGTTTCGCTCAAGCTAGTGTGTGCGGTCGTGTGCGTGCTGGCGGTGGCCGGCCGAGGATACGCCGCCGAGGACGGCACGGTGCGCGCCCTGCGCAAGGTGTACTCCCTGTGCGAGGACAGCGACGAGCTGCTGAAGTGCATCAAGGTGCAGGCGCTCAAGCTGACCGACCGGGCGCTGAAGCTGCCGAGCATCAAGCTGCTGGACGGTATGGCGCTGGTGCGCAAGGCGGACAGTGAGACGGCGAGCCGCGCCCTCAACGAGCCGACGCTCGGCGAGCAGGAGCTGAACCAGCTGCCGTCGGCCAAGGTGGACGAGCTGCTGTTCCAGCGCGCCCAGCGCTTCATGGACGGCCACCAGCTGCAGCTGAACGTGCCGCGCATGCTCGTCGCCGGCCAGCAGGAGACCGGCCGCCTGGTCGAGGAGGGCCGCAAGAAGATGAAGAAATACCTCGGACCATTCCTCGCTGCAATGGCTATCAAGGGAGGTATCCTGACCATGGTCTACCACTCGATCGCGATCGTCGCCGGCAAGGCGCTCATCATCGGCAAGATTGCGCTCGTCATCTCGGCCATCATCGGGCTGAAGAAGCTGGTCACGCCGGAGGGCCACGAGAAGACGACCTACGAGATCGTGAAGCACCCGCACGTGCAGCAGAGCCACACCTACTCCTCCAACCACGGCGACTTCGACACGCACGAGAACGGCCAGTTCCACCGCAGCTTCGGCAACTCCGTCGGCGACATGGTGATGCAGGACCGCGCCTACCGCGCCCACGTGCCCAAGAACTAAGCTACGGCAGCAGCAGCAGCAGCAGCACGTCCGACTTACCGGCCATAAGCACCCTCGACCCAAGCCCCCATTCTCTCGAAACCGAAACGAAACGAACGCGGAGCGGCGCACTCGGCCGCCATCCAGCAAAACCGCCAAAAACCAGCCCAGCCCAGAGCAGCCCAATCGTTAGTCCAGCCAAGCCAACCAAGTCCCAATGGGGGACTAACGAATCCAGCAGGAGCAGCAGCAGCAGCAGGAGCAGCAGAAAAGGAACCCTTGGAGGACGTCGGTGATGGTAACCACTCCGAGGGAAGGGTTCCGCTGGAAAAAGCCGCCATCAGGGCAATCCGGGGCCTGGTTAGACTTAAGCTACACCTTTCTCGAAACGGTTCCCCGAGGTGCGCAAGCAGCGGACGGGAAACGTTTGACGTGCGCGAAACGATCCTAAGAACAGCAAAAACCAACCTCAAACACACACACACACACACGCTGATGCATTCACGCGCGTGCAGAACTCGTCCGCGAGCACTGCGTCTTCCGTGAAGGCTCACACTGCAACCACGTGGCATCGGCCACGTGCGCCCTCTCGCACACTGACACACACCACGCAAACACACATACAGCGACACGCACACACTCATGCGAGGCGCGGGAGCGTAGCTGCCATGGCGCTCGGGTTTGTGTGCTTTGTATTTATAATTAATTTAAATTATTTATTTATTGAACCATCGGCGTGCCGGGCTGGGGAGTCCTCGGGAGCTGCTTCCACCCCCCCCAGCCTCGCTGAGCCCGCGCACGCCCCGTCTGTCGTCTCTTTCCATTTCCGCGAGCAAACGTTGAAATGTGTAATTAACAAGGGTAAACCTACGAAATCGAGCAAAATAAAGAATTGTCATTCAATGATGATCGCATTGAGTTCTTATTCTTGTTTCTAACAGGTATTGAAGGTTCGCTTTGGGGCTTCTTTGGAGTCAGTTCTTTGGAGTCCGATGCCTGACTGCTTTTCCTTCTATGAGTACATCGTCTCACGACAACACAATCTATTAAAATCTTTCTTTTACATCAAAAAATGAATGTGTGAACACTAATACTTAAAACTAGCGAAAGCCATTTACAAAACGAAAACAAATTTGCAAATTGCTGTAAACATGCAAGGAATACATTTAGCCGTTTTTGTTGACCATCATGAAAAGAAGTAAAACGTACCACCGGAAATTATTTTCACTTTTATGAGTTTATTTAATGGAACGTTTTTGCAGAGAAAGCTCATCGCCTTTACACCACGCGCTTGACTAAATTCATTGTCTAATTGATTTCTTTTTCGCGGCAGTTGCCTGCTCGTCGTGGCTGGCCAAAATTTACATAAAGTACCTTTACCTACTCCGTGTTTACGGTGAATGTTCTTTGAGGGCAGGGAAAGCATCCTCAATGGCAAGCCTTTGCTAAATAAACTCCCCACTCCCGTGAAGACGAGGGTGCCTCATATTGAAATTTCACCTCCAAGCTAACGCGGTCAGCACGGGGACCAACAAAACCTTCCGTTGTTGTTGCCTACCTTGCGATTATCATTGCTGTCAGGCTTCGAACGGGGTACGCCGACGGGAGGAAGTAGCAAAGAACGCCCAAAAGTACGAGCCAAACAATCGCCCTTTCGCCAACACTTTTCCTTTCGCCGGACGGCCACGAGAAATGGACCCGTGCGCGCACAAACGAGCCCGTTTGTACTCCTTTGAGTGCTCCGTGCACCGTGCAGTGACTCATAAATCCGTTCCAGCCAGTCCCAGGAGGAGCCGGGCAAGTCTCTAATCGACCAGATTTGGAAGGGCAATGGTTAACTTAACAAAGCGACAAATACACATTGCCCTGCCAACGGATGAGCATAAATCAGGGTGTCCCTAGGTGGAAAGCATTTCAAGACTCGGGTCAGCGCGCTTTAAAGAGTGGAAGAAGGAACGGTTTGCAGACAGATTCACTTTCCTGACCAGGCTCATGGAAAATAGCTTGCGTTGTGAGCCTGAAAGCCACGTCGACCAATCGACTGATGTGCCTGACCGGGAAGCGATTAGTGCGTCACGGCCCTTTCGCTTTTCCACCGTGCGATCGACCTGCGAGGCTTCATTACCCGACGGCAGGAGGACGTCACCGATCTTGATCGATGCCAGCTTTCGTCTTCTTTATGAGCGATATTGAAATCACAAGCAAAGCCGGACCTTTCCATCGATCGAATGGGAAAGCAAAGGCCTAACGCCGAGATTCTATGAGGAGCCGATTTTGTCTTTCCAAAACGAAACAGCACAACACTAGAAAAGTAAGAAATTGTATTGATTGTGGTAAACAGTTGATTATGCTGTGAGATTCGCAACCTTCATCTTTTCCACTTTGCTTAACGAGGCGCATCGAATGCCGTTTCATCCTTGTTTCGCTTCCCAAGCAGAGAACGTCAGATCTGCATCCCTAGGTGATAACTGTTTATTTTCCACCTCATTAGTCTTAAGCAAACCCCATCTCGGTACCGAGCGATCGCTCACCGTTGACGAATGGCAAATGCAGCAAAATCCATGATCAAACCGCTGCGTCTCACGCGATCGTTTACTTTTCCCTCACTCCGTCTGCTTGTCCACCTGCACCGTACCGCCGTTGCCTTCGAGTGACTGTTCGAGCCAGAGTTAAGCCACTGGCCAGTGTGGTGTGAACTTGACGCTTATCGGTACGCCTGGCCTTGGACTTGAGCCGAGCCGCGAACCAGCCACCGCTTAATGACTAATCTGGTTATGCTAAGGACGGAATGTTGAATGTTAACCACACCAGCAAGCGTGTGAATGACAGGAGTTTAGCCAGTTACACACCATATGCACTGGAAACGCGTGTAATGAAAATGAAAACTAACGCGCACGTAATCACGGCCGGAAAAGGGGCAGCCTGTCGCTTGATCAGACGCTCTGCAACTGAGAAAATTGTGAAAAGGTGTTCAGTAAACTCTTCATGAGCATCAAGATACACGGATTGTTTTATGATCCGAGCTCTTAGAAGGAAAGCTAAGAAAATTTTGACTGCAGCATATTATCTGTTATAAAAACCGAATGATATGATTGCTGGAATTCTCTCACCCTTCGCTGTTTACCTGGCTGTCCTCTGAGGGTTAGAAACATCGCGAACTTTTCACGTTTTCTCACACGCCTTCTTCCTTCGCCTCAAGCCTCAGTTAATTGCAGCGCGTTTCCATCAACAACTGCGAAGCGTCGCCCGGAACATCGCATTTGCGTGAGAAAAAGAAAATCCCGTCCTAATGGGACGCAGCGGTGAAACGCATCATCAACACGTTGACCAACCAGCACAACATACCGCCGCGTAATGGTTTCGGTAGTTTTCGGCCAAAGTGTCATTAAAAACTTCATGCCCAAAGCGACCCCCAGTGCCGGTTTCGTATGAGCTCCCTCGCCGCGATAACAAACTGGACGGAATGCGAAAGCGAAAGCATAATAAAATGCATGCTACGCGCCGGGGAAACCAGGTTCAAGGGTGCGCAAAAGCAACCTGAACGCTGCACTCCTTCCGAATCCGTGGTCGAATCGCCGTTTGTTCCTCTAGTAAACCGTCTAGTAAACGATCCGCAGCCCTTTGAACCGCGACCGATCGGACTCTTATTACGCGACCCCTTTGCAGCAGGACCAGGGTTTCCACATTTCCCACTTTCCCCCCCGCCTTTTCCACCTCGCCTTTCTTCTTGCGCATTCGCATCGGCCATTCGTGGTTGCAATAAAACTTTGTTGATCGCAAAATTGACCTCCATCGATGGTCATTAGTGCAACTTTTCTACGATCGCCCACTTCACCTTCGCTCTCACCTCCGGCACGTACACGGACACACACACAGACATACACGCGCTCCACGGGCGAAAGAAAGCGTGCGGTGGACGGCGCCGGGAAAATGGCCAACAAAACGATTGCACCCGACGCGCCGGGCCTGCGGTTGAGATCGATTTTTGCATCGTCAGTGGAGCGCTACGCGATTGCAGCCGCACCCACACACCGACAAAGCTGATCCGACAACGGTCGGCCGATTGGGCCGAGGCGAACGCCATCAACACCGGTGGCGGAATGAAAAGTTATTCAAATAACGGCCGAAGACCGTTTTCTTCCCAGCCGATCATCGGGTTGCAGAATATTCAACGAGCCGTGACACAAACATTTGCCGCATTGTTTGCTTCGATCAACCATCGTGAATGTGTCGCGGGAAAGTGGGAGATGTGACGCGTCCGAAATAAAGGCTGTTGGAGATTCAAGCAGGCAATTTTTCCTTGTCCATCCATACTAGGACCACCGTGAGGACCATTGTTACAAAGGTTTGTAACGTTTGTACAAATTTAAAGACCTTTTTTAGGCAACGCCAAAAAATAGGTCTTTATTCGCACTCTTTAGTTGCTCGAAAAGAACTCCGGAACGTTTTGCCCCCCTCTTTTATAGGTTCTGGGGCACCTGTCTTCCCCTCGGGCGTTTACATCTAGTGGTTGGCTGCTGGGCGTTGAAACTGTTCCAACAACCATATATTGTAGAGAGAAAAGAATTAATAAACTTTTGCAAGGCATAACAAATACACATACAAATATACATACACATACAGTGCGAGATCTTCTAAACAATTCATTTACAAAATGTGCTTCAATCAAACACTTTCATCGCATCTTCATTTCGCCTCGCCGTAGGCATGCCATATGTTCACTTTCCCTCTTTTTCCCAACCCGCACCGTCCTCGCCCATCCCTCCCTTTGCTGGTCTGACCAACTACCGCAATGATTACATTCTTTCAAGCCCACATCCGCCATCCATTTCCAGCGTCACTGGCGGGCATCCCGTTTAATGGCATTCCGTGGGAGTCGTAAAGGCGTTCGCGGGGTTCCATTTATCTCCCCCCGAAAGGAAGCAATCTGGACTCCGGGCGCGTTCGCAGAGCAACCATTGCAACCTTAGCCGTCTCCACCGCTAGTTGAAAGGATAGTCCGCGATACAGCATTAAGAAAAATGCTTCGAAGCAGTCCATCATCGTCGTCATGCGAGTGACAGCGAAATGCCAGCTAGAGGTGTCAAAAAGGTGTACTTGTGTGTGTGTGTGTGTGTGTGTGTGTGTGTGTTTGTACAAACGACGCTCCGATTGTAGCTTACATCCCCGTAAGGGTGGCTCACCGAGGACCACTTTCACGTACGTGTGGCCAGCAGGGTCGAAACACAATCCGTTCGAAAGGCACCATCGCCAGACACTGTGTGCTTGGTGCGGAAATCTTCCAGGCAGAACGAATCGCTGCCGGCCACCGAATTGCCGATCGTGTCGCAGCGCAGATGAAGCCGCTTCCGGACGGTGGGTGGACGATTTAAATTTAATTTACTTCATCCAAACCGTTCCTCGACGCCACCAAACTAGTTCATCACGATGCTACCGTTTTTGTTTCTTTTTTTTTTCGCTCTTCAATTTTTCGTTTAGTTTCGGAGAAAGCACGGATCTTTCCCGTTTTTCTACGCACCCCGGCACACGCATTTGATGACTTATTAAATTCCCATTTATAAAAAAAAAAATCCCCCCGAATTGTTTCCAATGCGTTGCTGGTGCTGCTCGGCATTAAATGTGCCGCTTGGATAATTATGACGCGTTTTCGGGTGCCCTAATCGAAAATGAGCCATATCTCAGTCGGAAAAACACTAACAGCATCGCGCACCATCCGCAGTTTTGCTGCCCAAAAGCCCGTGTGTGATGAGAGAAAGCCTTTCCTGGGCTGGAGAAGCATAATTAAATTAAACTTTTTCGACCGCTTCTGCACCCGCACGCCCGCCCTTCCTGCTCGTTCGGCACAAGCTAGAGGGCAGAAATAAAAACACAGGCGAAAACACATTGTTTCCATCTGCATGCGGACAAAGCGTATCAGCCTCGGGCCGTTGGAAGGTTGTAAATCGTACGCCGGTCGGTAAGACACGCTTTTCCGGACACATGTTTTCCTACACGGTTCCGTGAAACATCACTATCCGTGGTGAGTTTAACCTTCCGCTGTTTGCGCACTGTTTTGATCGGCCGATTTTGAAACGTTTCCCCCAAGGAAAGTGTTGAAAAGAAAAGTGACAGATCACAATAAAATATTGAAAATCGATTCAAACGTGAAATTTACAATGATTTTATTTGCGAAAGAAGGTTCTCATAAAACTCATGTAACGGAACCAAAACGATCCGAAATGCTTATCAAACAAACGTGCGTCCAATAGTTAAAAAAACACACCCACACACATTCACATACAGATTACCGTTACATGGTTCTGAAGGCGTTGCTTTTTTAAAACAAAACCCAATGGCGCACTGTTCGACGGAGCAGATAACGTGCGCTGCTGGGAGACTTCCCCTTCGAAAGACTTCAACGGGCGTAGTGACAGCGAACCTTCCGGCCCTTCGTTCCCATTTTTCGTGTGCCATTTACACCGATGTTTCTCACGCAAATCATCAAACTGAGGCGTGCGTGCTGCCTCCAGTGGGCAAATTAGCGAAAGAAAACAGCCTATTCTACCGCTTCTTCCGGGCTCCCGGCTCCGAAAAAAAAAACACATACACACCGTTAGCCGGTAGTTATGACTCCTTCGCATACTCAAACCTACTACACACACGCATGAGAACTGCCCCACTGGCATTGGTTTATCGCGTTCAAACAGTCGTTTCATCTAGCATTTTAAATTGAAGCGCCCTCGCACCGCCTTCCAACCTCGCACTGGAGCGCTGAAGGAGATGCAATTGGCGAAGCGGGAGCGATAGAGAGGCAGCAGCAAAAAACAAGGCCAGTGAAATGGTACCAGCGTGCAGTTGGCCAGGAAAAGGGCACACGGCCGGAAATACTGCAGTGACATTCAGATGGTGAGCACCAAGGCACGTCCGATGGTGAACGATGGTGAGGTGGAAAAAGTCAAACCACATCATCATGCGGTACCGACTTCGGGGTTCAATCTGTTGACCGTAAAAATCTAATCCAGAACAACGCTTCGGGGCTTGGCTGGAAATGCTCCCTGTTTCTATCCTAAAAGCTAGCCAGCTAGCTCTCCCATGCTCCGGGTTGCAGCTCGCGTTCCACCAACCTTTGCGATGCATTCCAAGTGCAAGTGCAACGAACTGCTCCCTGCCCGATCGTCATCGTCGTCGGCATTGTTTCGCGACTTTGACACACTTTTCCACACCGCAGCGTTCGTGGGCAAGTGCACGGGCACGAGCTGACGGTGCACCACGGTTCAACACACTCTGCCACTGCCTCCATTTCGAAACCCACCCTATCGCCTTCCTTATCTCCCGAGACGCTGGCCGTCGGTGCGAGTTCAGAGGTGACTGAACTGCCGATCGATGCAGTGAAAAGTTCAAATCGATTACCGAGCCGTCGAACAAATTTGCTTCCTTTTTGCTGCCGTTGCTGCAGCTTCTGGAGGAGCTGGATGGCAATCGATGCTTTTATTCGCCACTCGCGTGCGCATGTTTTCTTGGACGGTATGTTGGCATTTTTTTTTTTTTTTCATTTCCACCAGCTTCTTTCGACTCTGTCATATTTTGCAAACCGAGCAAGTGCAACCTCAACCAGCACCGGGGCTCACCGAGTAGCACCAGTCGGGGCTGGCGGAATGAAGAAATTTCTCCCGCTGTGCCACCGCGCACTCACTCACTTTTACATGATTTATCATAGCACGGGCCATGCGCCATGTTAACCCCGTGCTTTGATGAATCGCTGATAAAAATGTTTGCGCCGGGAAAAGGGGGCCGTTTGGCGATGCTTGACACTGGAGTGCAATGATAGATAATGAAGAAATACATCAGGGTTGCGAGGAATGTTTCGGCCAAGTTTTACAATGAAAAATAATCTCACCCATTAAATATTAATCCTTTCTACCTTTCATCGCACGCTGGTTATTTTTGTTCTATTTGAGATGAAAACAACCATACAAATGTATTATTTTGATGCGTAAAAAGCAGAAAGGTCTGCTATATCCTTGGCCACAGACGAAGTCCTTTTCCAAAACTCTGGTTTTTGGTGACATTGTAATCTTGTAATGAAATGGTTATGGTTTTTCCCAAGAAACACAGCGCTCTAATACCGTCTCCCGTGCGCACAAGTGTCGAAACGCTCATCTTATCATCGTCCGGGGCTCGCTCACACAATCAAACGCTTTCCCGCCAAGTCACGAGCGAGCTTTCACGAGCAACGCGTAGGCGCTGCGTTTGCTACAATTGGATTGCATTTCGAACAAAGGTGAACGAACGGGTGCGCACCCCGAGCCAAGCCAGTCCCCGGGGAAGGTGGAAGGGTCAATCGTAATGTGATTAGTCGAATCACTCCACTCCACACTCTCAATCCCTTCGCCTCGGGTCGTCGAAGGAAATCCGTCGCCTTCACATCGACCGCTGCTTGATTTGTCGCGGCTTCCCGCTGCCACTCGTCGACTCGATTAATCGCCTCGTATGGTGCCACTTTTCCCACCCCGGACATCCTCCAGCTCACTCCCCACAAGCGATCGCGTCCCCGCGTGCTTTGCAAAGTGTAAGAATGACACCGGAATGTGCAGCACTTTCTCCCCCGGGTTGAAAACACACAATCGAGGTGACGAAATGGCGTGCAAGGCGAGAGTGAGCATTCCGGAGGACGCGAATTATGCTAAGATCAGTTCGGCTGACCCCCCCCCCCCGCCAGACCCGCCGTCGAACAATAGCGGCACAATGTTAACATCAGCGCCAATAGGTTCGCCCAATGATCTCCCCCCGTTTTGGCGAGCATTAATTGTCACACCGCAGAAAGTAACAAAAAGTCTTCCACGCCCTCCTCCTCCACCAAAGGAACACACTGCATGAAAATGTGTGGTTCGCTTTCGGCTCCGTTTGTTTCCGTTCCGTGATAAATGACGCACGACCAAACCCGGCCCCGCGCTCAACCTCATCGTCACCATCGTCGTCGATTGTTGCTTTCGTCGGTAACGGAGCGGAAAACGCCATGAATGGCAGGAACACGATCGAGCATAATGTAGGCATATGTGCTCCATCCGAAAAAATATATGTACGCTCCAACGCTCGATCGCCATTGACCACCGGTTTGACGATCTTTCCGGCGTGAGTCCACAATGCCTTTTTTTCCTTTGACGCGATTCGATCAGCATCCGTGCGAATGCGCGTCACGTTTCGGATGGATCGGTGTGGGAGAGAAGACGGGGCGAAAAGTGAAAACGCGCCCTACTTGCCACCCCCCATTTTCCGTACCACTTTATGTCGATGCGATCATCGTTTTTCCTCCTCCCGAGAATTAGCGAAAATGATCGCGGCACATACGGCACACACCGCAGCCAAGGAAGGGCGAGGGAACAACAGGGACGTTGGGTAAGAGAAAGGACAGTTGGCTTCGAACCGAACGACCGAAGGTGGCCCAAAGCTGTGCGGTCAGTTGCGTCAGTGGAAAGTTCCTGTGTGCTGAGGTTTTTCCGTTAATTGCCAACGATCACGGTCAGACGTTTCGGTTGGTTATCGGCTTAATTTTTATAAGAAAACCCACCTCGGCCCCTGCTCTGATGCGTTCTCCGCCCTTTTCGCCTTCTGCCCACTTCATCCGAACCTCCGATCCCTCTATCGCGCAACTTATCGCGAAACCAACATCTCGCCCTCGGCGTCTCTCCGGCGTCCCCGGTCCTATGGCCGAAATTAGGGAGAAATTTTCCCCCCCAAATTGCACGCCAGCCCATAATGCCACACCTAGCTGGGTGGTGGGAGAATCAAAACAAGACCATTTCTTCGGTAATTTATTTGCAATTAAAGGTGCGTTTCAACAACACAAACAATCATCGGATCTGCAAGCTGTTTGCGGGCTGCAGTCGATTAGAAAATAAAATATCAACGCGTTCCGATCAATCGAAAGTGCAGCGGTTTCGGGAGGGAAAACGCGATGGCCGGCTGCTCGTCCAAAGAGTGACACAGAAAAGGAAGTGTTTCGACCACTAGCTTAGCCACATTGGCGGGCTTTCCAATACAAAATTGTTAATTGAGTGTAAGTGGCCCAGTTTTGCGGGATTTTACAAATTTTCGGGATGAAAAAAAGCATCTTCGAAAGGTTTCCGATTTGTCCTCCGATTTGTGTTCAACGCTTGCGGCGTCATAAACAACTATAATGGTTGATCTTTTCTTCACGCTGTAACGCTCCGTTTGTTGTGCCAAAATGTGGTTTCCGTTATAATTTTTTACCGATTTTGTTTCGATTATTGCAGTGTTGTCCATTGCTACCGACTTCGCTAAGCGTTTTTGCTCCAGGTTGTCAACTTCAGATTCGGTCATCTCCACCGCTCGCATGGATCAAGTAGCGATGATCGGTTGGAAAAATCGCAAAGGAAAATCGCATGGACCAGAGCCAACGAGTTAAACGCACGGGAGTTAAAAAATGTTCCAAATCTTCTCCAACTGTTAGATGAAATTCGACGAATGGCAAATTCGTGGAGTTGAAGGACTTCAAAAATATTCTTTTCCATTTGATCAAAAAATGTATAAGAAATGGAAAACACTAAATAGTAGCTTAAAAATGTAGAAGTACGGCGATTTCTCATATCTCTCCGACAGTATCGCGTGGTCACTGGATGCCGGCTGCCTGTTTTCCCCCACCCCGAAGATATTTATGCGCACTTGCTGACACAATCCCTCTCGACTTTTCTACCCTCCCATCCTTCCAGGCACTCACCGGTCCGAATTCAACCCAAAGAAACGACGGGACCGAAAGGCAACTTGTTTGTTACGCCGTAGAACCGCTGCGCGAAACCGAAATTTATTATTCCGGCTGGAAACCGGTGCGGGGCTCCCGGAGGAACTTCGGGCCCGGAGGAATCCGGATGGCAGCTGACATCCCTCGCGCGGTCGCCTCTTACCTCAGCTGAAGGAACCGAGATTAGGCGGCAAAGATTATTGCTCACCAGCGCACTCGCGGCCACTTAACCATGCAGCGCGATGCGATCGGACGAAGCTCGCACGGGAGAAAGTAAATCTAATAAAATTGTAATTGTTAATTTTCAAGTGACTGTCCCGAACCGTCCCGCTTTCCGGCTCCGGCGGCATCGTGTGCGATGGCTTTCGGCTTTTCCTCCACTGCGCGCTGGTGAAGAACTAACAAGTGCGGATTGTGAACGGCCTGCGATTACGACGATGTGATGCTCTCTCACCGTGTGCATCGCCCGAACCGGCCGGATCTGCGTGTCCTTTCTATGGTGCGTCTTGTCCACGTGTTGCCTCATAGCTGGAATGTCATGATTAAATTTTATGCTCATCGCACCGTGAAGATTATAAATTACGAGTATTAACGATGTGTCCATTTCAACCCTCTCCAAGCTGAATTTCAAATGCGAAAAAGTTGTTTGTCACATTGATGGTAACGTTGTTTCAAATTTCCTGTCAAACGTTGGTAACAAAGAATATAATCCAAAGTTTTCCGCGAAATGCACACTATGGTATATGGTAAGCTCTTGTCTTTCTATTTCTAAATTTCATAATTCATTATCAAACAAAATATATATTTTTTAATTTCTATTTGTCAAGCAACAAACAACAAAAAGTTCGCTATTGTTAACATCGACAGTTATTAACAAATAACCTACGAATTCCATCTTCCAATCTAATACCCTTCGCAAATAGCTCACCATCGTGCATTCGGCTTTCAATTAGAGTTGCGATAGCTCAGGTCTAGCCCAAAGCGAGTACGTTTTATTCCCACAAAGGGAAAAGGGGCAGGGAATCTCTCTGCACACGAGATTCCGCATCTTCCGCCGTTCATTAAGCCCCTAACAAACGGGTTCATTACTTTGACCTACCGAAAAGCATTAACTACACGTCGCGGTAAGCTTCTAGCACAAGCCCATAGCGCTTCCCAGCACATGCGGACGTACACCACTTTCTTTATCTAATAAAATAAAAATAAACACCACCATTCGACGGGCGCTTGACTTGTCGTGTGTGTGTGTGTTTTTTTTATTCACCTTCACCTCCCGGCCTAGCCGTCAAGCAAAAGTGGTGCACGGGTCACGAAATTCATTACCTTCCATTTGGGCCTTCGGGGTGAAAAGTAGGCGAGCAGTTTTGGTGATGTTTCATTGCGGTAGAAAAAAAAAAACCGGACCGAAAACAGACGAGGAAGAAGAAAACTAAATCGTGCTTGAAGTCGTCAAAGAAGGCACACAACAAAACGGTCCTAACATAAACCGTGCGCACTCTTGAGATCCGGCGAACCAGCCTCCAATTTTACCGAGATACCTTCCGAACAGATTTCGTTCGAAAATAAATTGTAATCATTTGGCCAACCGATGAAAAGTAACATATTCATTATTCATTTATCCGCGTGTTACCGAGAGCAGGTTGTTTAGGTGCAACCTGTTTATTGCACAAGCACGAGACATCCTCGAGACGGTATTTTCACCGAACACCCTTTGACCCTACCATAAAAAAAACTCCCAACCAGCTCCGTCATTTCACTCCACCAAAGTGTTGCCAAAGCATTCCACAGCGAAAAGAAAAGTCATTCCTGATTTAATTTCACTTTTCTTCTCCCGGCCGACCGCTCCACTCCACATCATATGCTCCATCGCAAGACGACAAGCGCATGTATGCAAATCTATGCTGGAACAAACGATGATCGTATGCGAGATCACACGCGCACAGCACACATTACAAAGCGAGTTTTCTCGCGGCTTCCTCCACCATCCCCCAGCCGGAAGGAGCCATAACCTTTCCTTCTTGACGGCGCGGGTTTGAAACCAAACAAGTAGTACAGCACAGCTGACCAGAAACACACACAGAAAGATACCGAAAACAAAATACACCGTTCCCAGGTCAAGAGAGTTGGTGTGTGTCACTATCCACCACGGGAACTTCCCGAGGGCCAGGAACCATGGACAGGGAGGGGGGAAAATGCACAACGGAAAAAGGAAAAGCCCCTCCAGAACGGATACGAACACACACGGTCGACGGAACGCCCATATGGTCCAGCTCCATCGGATTTTGCATTCGTTTTTCTTTCTTCATCACGGAAAGCGAAAACAACCCCCCCGGTCTCCCTGTTCCTGTTCGGCCTGTCGCACCTAGAGCTTCACGCGGAGAGCTGTGGAGGGAGAAAGAGTTGCCCAACGGATGGTGCTACTTCCGCCGGTGACGAAGCAAGAAGACCCGGCAGGTTAAGCGCGAAAAGTACCTTCCTGAACTTTTCACGGAAAGCGGCGGAGAAAGAGAAAGAGTGAGTAGGCTGCAGCTGTGGTTCCAAACGAGAAAGGCGAGCTGGAGCGATCTCACGCGGCTCACTCTCTCACGTTCACTCGAGCTCACCTCGCACGACAGCGTCCTAGTGGCGGGAAAAACGCTCTCCGTATAAATATGACGATACCGGCGGAAGACAGCATCAGTGATCTTGCAACCGACGTCCGAGTTCGACCGCAGCTCCAACGCTCCCTCCAGGTGCCTCCTACTTGAGCCAAACCGTTTCGCCCTCGTGTCGGTCGCAGTGCTAAGCTCCTCGTTTCAGTGAAGGACATTCAGTGCCCCGGTTTTTCGGTTTTCGTCTGTCAGTGAGCCCCATCAAGTGAGCCAAAGTTCGAAGATGAGTCCAGTGTTGCGCTCCTGCGTCGCCGTGGTGCTGCTCGGTGCGATCGTGGCCAGTGCCGCCACCGAGGACTACCAGAGCCAGGGATTGCGGGCGATCGTGCGCGTGTACGACGAGTGCTCGAAGGCCGAGACGGGCTTCAGCCCGTGCCTGAAGAAGCGCGCCATCACCTTCATCGATCGGTTGTCGCGCGTCGACGCGCTCGCCCTCGGGGACATGAAGATTGTGCGCAACGAGCGGGCGGCCGCCGAGCCGAGCAAGCCGCTGACCGAGGCGGAACTCGAGCAGAGCCTGCCGCGGGGTCTGGAGGCGCGCGACGAGGCGCTCACCAACATGCTGCTCGAGAAGGTCGCTGGCATCTTCAGCAGCCGCACGGTGCAGGTGACCCTGCCGAAGCTGTCCAGCGAGGAGCTCGGCCGTGGCCTGGAGGAAGGTACCGAGCGCGATCGTTCCCGCTGAGAGCCTTTTTGACGTGGAAGAAGTGGCTCATATCCTTGAGGACTTGAATTTTCCAAATTCCATTGAATTTTCCATTAAGAATGATGTGCCATTTTGTACTATGATATTTTTGAAAATTGTTCTGCAAACATTGCAAAGACCTATTTTGAAGTCATTTAAAGCGTTCTTTAAATTCACCTTTTAAAGTTCCTTTCGAATCACTCAGATTCGAACTCAATCACTCAGATTTCGAATGTAGCATCAACCTCAATTCAACCCCAAAGCATATGAAAAAAGAACCTTCCTGACCTGATGACTAACCAATTAACGACCGCCGTTTTCTTGTTCTTCCATCCCATCCCATCCAGGCCGCGGTAAGATGAAGAAGATGATGAGCATGATGATCATGGGCTTCATGATGAAGATGGCCGCCATGGTGCCGGTGGCGATCGCCGGCCTGTACCTGCTCGCCGGCAAGGCCCTGATCGTGTCGAAGATCGCGCTCCTGCTGGCCGGCATCATCGGGCTGAAGAAGCTGGTCGCCAGCAAGCAGCAGCACGGTAGCGGCTGGTCCAGCGGCGGCTCCGGACACGGTGGCGGCTGGGACCGACGGTCGGCCGATGCCGCCGTCGTCGCCCAGAATATGGCCTACAGCGCGTACGCCAAGAACCAGGCGTAAGTCATTCGTCAGCAGCAGCAGCAGCAGCAGCAGCAACAAGTCCTTTCTCGTCAGCCCGAGGGCACGAGGGATCCCAAAAAAGAACGTCCAAAACCTCTCACCCTCCGTTGTTACACCTTCGCACCGAAGCATCCTTCATTCATCCATCGTCAGAAGCACGGCAGACTGTTAGCGAGAGTATTTATTTATTTATTTAAGTTATTTAAATTATATATCCGTCCGTCGCTGCGTCCATCGTGGGCCCGTTTCCCTTTCCCCCCGGTTCCGGCACAAACTAACCTTTGTTTCTGCTGAAAACCCGTCATTCGTCGGATGCGGAATTCCACGTGCGCACGTGCCACTTTTCCACCATCCAATCCACTAAACCCATGCCGCGCGTTGGGAAACGGTTGGCAAACTTTTTACTTCTTCAAACCTTTCCTTCAAATCCCCGCCCTATCGTGTGTCTCCCTGGGACACGCTGGGACACTTTGCACAGTTTGGTAGAAAATCTGCATACAATGCGCAAAACTTCCCTCTTTTGCCGGGGCGTTCCCATTCTCCTGGGAATCGGCTCCTATCAGTCGCTTTCAAGCTACCTTTTCTTACTTTCTCTTTCTAATCTTTTTCTTAATACCCTTCCACGATATGGCTCTATCGCTACCGCTGCTTTCTCGATCTATTCTTCCACCATTCCCATCCCCTTCCGATGGAGAAGCAAACGCCCTTCTAATGCACTTCCTAACATCGTCAGCCCGAGTGCCACCCCATTGTTAGCCCTCTGTCAGAGAGGCGCTGGAAAACGTCGTTCTTCCCGAGCAAAAGTGCTCCTCCAGGGGGGCTTTCACTCCGCACGTCGGTCACGACACGTCAGCACGCGAGTGTACGAATTTTCCGAACGGTTTGTTCCCCCATTCGAGGCTCCGTTTCGCGCCACTCCGGTCGGAATTGAGATTGTCCGTTAGGCGCGCCGCATCCAGTGCGCTGTGTCGAGCCACGGTTTGCAAGCAATTTTCCCATTTCCCTCCACCGACCGTTGTCAATTCGGTTCCCGTCCCACTCCACAAGCCTACTCCACCAAGCTGAAGAAAAAGCACAAGAATCACACTTTTCTTTCGTGCACTTCACACTACCGAAGACATGCAGTTGAATGCACGCACTCATCGGTGTGTGTATTAACTGGGACAACGACAATGCGAACCGCACGGCCTATGGTAAAATAATCAGGTTTAGAGTTTTCCATTTTTACCGCCACCTCCTCTACCCGCCATCCCACGACAACAAACCTCCTGCATCCGACAGGAGCACACGGTGAATTAAAAAGGTGTGCTTGCGCCGAGGGGAAGGAATAAGGTTGCCACAACGACACGAGCGACGCGCGACGGAACTGTGCGCTCCCGAAATTGCGCGAGAAGAAAATTGCGAAAAAAAGAAAAAGATTTGCCCCCACAAACGGAAACAATGTAAACAAACGAAACAAACGTGCAGCCGTGTTGGCAGCAGTGTTTTGAATGCAGGCGAGAGAAGAAGAGACAGACTTACCAGCAAACAAACAAACAAACAAACAAACAACAGAAATGCAACCAAACCGAGTAAGATCAATTACAAACACGCACCGTGTTACCGCGTTCTTCTTTCTTGACTCTGTTCCGCTCAATCCCATCATGACCGTGCGAAAGGCATACTCCATTTTCCACCGAAATGCAAAGAAACAGTAATGATTCCATCTGGAAATGAGGGAGGCTGAGGGTGGAACACACTCCCCCGTACCACATATCACAACCCGATGCATCGTCCCAAGATGGCGTGGGATGGAATTGGAAAGAATTTCGCTCGCATGGAGGCCCGAGTGGAAAGTGCACGATTTTCACCGGCGCGCGATTTTCGGTACGTGGCTTTCCACGATCGTGGCGCCCCGTGCGGGTCGTTCGATCGGAAAGAGGGAATCCGCGATGGAATGGGTGAATTTTCACACGTAATGAATAGCATCTCCACCACCGGAGGCTCCCCTGAAGTGAGGGGAGTAATGGGAAGCGTAATGGGAGAGGGAACGGAGAAAATCTGCTTAAAGAAGCAAAGAAAGCCACGGGTTCGGGGAGGCTGTGAGAGGAGCAGGGTGTGTTCATTACCCGCCAACAATTGGGGTTCAATTGCAGATGCCGCACATGCTCAGGCAACGAATGGAGTTCTTGCCGGGAAAGAAAAAAACATGTGTGGAAATGTTCGGCGCGAGGCAAGCGGCTTCTTTGCTCATTAAATTTAGATCGCACTTCGCATCGATACTCCGCAAGCTGCCGAATTGGCGTGAAGGGCTAATCGTGCGTAGCGAAAGGCTCGATCGTTGCCGATCGATTTTTCCCCATTTTTCCCTGCGCGATTTGCTAGAACGTAGGCGATAAGCGGTAAACAGAGAACGGTTTGCAAGCCTTCGTTCGGTAAATCTCCCAGTGTAAAGTAGGTCAGTAATGAGGAAAATTATGGACGCTTCTTTCGGGCCGATAGTATGGGTAACCGTCACCAGGCTGTGTGGTGCTTTCAAATCACCAAAAGTTTGAACGAGCTACTTTTATACCTAATACAACCATAATTATTGTATCTCATAAAAAATATCGGTGCTCCGTTGAACCGTTGTTATCATCATAATTTGTTTTAAATATTTGTTCGCCCAACGAATCGAGACGAAAAAGGGAATTCAACATAATTTTCCTTCTCTGAATTATCTGTGGTACCATTTTATCCATATTATCGTTAGGTTCCGCATTACAAGTCATGTATATGGAATTATATTGATACCGTGAATTGATATCAAACGAAAATCTCTAAAATATGCAATTTCGTCTGGTGAATGTCATTCTGTATGATTTTCCCGGTTTTGTGATATCCGTTTTGTCTCCGTATTTCTTTCGTTTAAGCGTTTTCACAAAAACGCTTCATTTGAAGGCAGCTCCATACTGCGCCTAAATGTATGTTTTGTTCACACCAGAAACGATATATTCAAGTCCAAAATGTTGCAAGGCTCAATGATTGCGCCAAAAAGTATGCAACAGTAAAACCACTGATTTGAACCGATCCCAACGGATCGATAAAACCGATAAATTAAAATTCAGTTGCTTCTTAACCGCCATCGTGGCAGGTTTGTTGAGTTTTTTATTCATTTTCGGGTTTGTAACAGGTTTGATGGTTAGGTATTCTTTTGAAATTCGATGGTTCGGCAAAATATTACAAAACTGTCTACGTGCATTTCATTAGATTTGTCACAATGTAAATCACAATCATCAAGTACATGCTACACAAATGTTTATTGTTCCTTATCTATGGAGTATTTTCTCGGCTTGAATCCTTATGTCAAATATAGGCAGTGTTTCAAATGGCGCACATTGCTCATCAACTTCGGCCCTGCTTCCGGAATTGCCGCCCGGCATCCTCTCCCCTTCCGGCTTCTATTGCAAGCGAATAAGTTGCTGTATCTTACGAACCTATGTACATCGTACTCATCTCCATCGCGGCATCTCGCTCAGTGCGGGATCGTTTGGTTGACTGGCAAACTCTTCCGATACCGTAGCACATTCAGGTCGTTGAAATTATGGTTGATTTTCGGCACGAAAATCGGCCCACTGGCCCCGTACGACGGCCGGGAAGAGAACGATGAGGAAGGGAAGCTCTTCTCGCCGTTGTTCAGCGAAAAGAAGGGATACGATGTCTTCGCTTTGTCAAGCCCCGGAAAACCACCGGTTCCCAGCGGGCTCTTGGAGAGAAGATTCTGCGTGTTGAACACACTCACCGGTGTGGACGTAGAGGCGGGCGGAGGCAACGCAATGTTCTGTCCCGGTGGGAGCGGTTTGTAAGGGACGGGAATTACAACCGACGGGTGATAGTAGGCGTTCCCGGTGAGCGTTTCGTAGGGAACCGTCGGCCGCAGGTGACTCTGGGCGGCCAGCTGTCCGCTCGGGGTAATGACACCGTCGATGCGTAGGATGCGGGTGTTGAACTCGTTGGCGTCGAGATTTTTCAGGAAGAACCGGTGGAATTTGGACGTCAGCACGTACAGGGCCGTTCCGTCGCGATCCGGTGTACGAAGATCGGCAGCAAACTGGATTTTGTCTTGATCATGTGCAAGAATTCTGGCAAGATTGAAACGGTTAGCATTGGTGAAACGTTCCATAAAATCTTCCCTCTAAATGCTTACCGATGCTCGTTCGTTCGTGGGTTCCAGGAGGCGATAGCGGTTTCCGAAAAAGGCGCATAGAAGAGTGTTCCACCGCGCGGCGACACAGCCAGACCAATTCCCTGTGACGACTTTCGACCAACCAGCTTCACGGCGAGCTCCTTACCGAAAGGCAACGGTCCAGCCCGAAGTGCCGCCGTAGTAACAGAGAAAATGCTGTCGATCGGTAGTGTGAAACGAAAACAAATCATTAGTCAACATCCCCGGTCGGAGGAGGGATTCCTTGGCGTAGGCACCACTTTACCGGTCAGTTGCAAGCGGCTGGAAGTACACGATGCCGCCCTCCATATCGAAGGCCAGTCCCACGACGCCATCCATCAGAGTGAACCGGTGCTCGAGGATGGATGACTCGGCAAAGTCGGGATCGGGGTACATAGCCGGGTGGCTTACGCGCCAGGTCAGATCCTTACCACTGTCGTACACCACGATTCCCGGCGCCACCGTGTCCGATATGTAAACGAACACGTCGTCGCAGTTGTTCTCCGGCCGCGTACCCGTTTCATCCACGATGATGTTGGTGTACAGCGACTCCCTGCGAACCACCTCCGGCGGGAAGTCGATGCGGCGCACCACCTGATCCGTGTGCAGATCGTACACCAGGATCTTGGGCGGGCAGGTTACCTCAAAGTCCTCCAGCGAGCGGGACACTCCAGCGTCCAACGCCCACAACCGATTGCACGAGTCGATACGCAGCCGGTACACGGACACGAGCCCGATGTCGGAGCAGTTGTACTCCTTCGTGGCCGCACGGTGATGCGTCCAGTCCGGGTACGCCTGGAGCACCGGCGAGTCTCCGTTGGTCCCGCGCGGAACGCTGGACACCGTCGACGGGACGCCCGAAAAGAGGCGCGGCGTTGCGAGGAAGATTCGATCGTAGCCAATCTCCACCCCGGTGGCGACGATGTTTTCCGGGTTGTAGAACTCCTTGTTGGAGGCCGGGTAGTCCCAGGGGAAGTTGAAGTTCAGCAGGTTCCACTGCTTCACGACTTCCATTTTGTGCGATCCATCGCCCAGGCAGAGCGAGCCAGCTAACAGGCTCCACAAAGCCACGAAAAGGCACCAATGGCGCATTTTAAACGCAGCTGCAATATCGTGTTAAAAATTATTTAAAGTTTAAGGAATTCAATTCATACCGATGATCCTCTGAACCAGAATTGATTTTCTACAACAATTAATCTCCCTTTATTTTTATAATTACTAAGAGAAATCAGGTTTGTTTATGAGGAGCAACAACATGCGGAACGAATTCACACTTTCTGATGATAAATTGAAGCTCGGCTGCATTAATTAAGTAACGGCTTCAGTAAACTCCTAATTTACAGCGGCACGCTTAAGTAGCGACCTTCTTAAGGGTGGTGAAATATGAAAACTTCATTACGGATAGAGATTGGCCAAACGTTCAAAAGTCATAAATCAAAACATCAAAACTCCTTCGCCTTCCGACATTGAAACAGATACCGTAAGGCGCTCTCGGACATGGCGAGAGAAGAGAAAGAAGTTTCCCAAACGAAGCCAGCATCACATTGTCAGCAAAATGGACCATGAACAACGATCTATTTACACAATGTCTTTCTCGATTGCGGTACCGTACGATGCCGGTTCCCAAGCCGAATGTTGCACTCAACTCGAATAAGGCTGTAGGCCGTATCGCACACGGCCATTGTTGGGCGCGAGATGAGACACCGTCCAGCGGATGGACACGGAATTTAGTTACACATTTTCCTGCCATAATGGCGCGGCCGTGTGCGTTTTTTAAATGGATCGTTACAAAACCGGCCTCCAACCGCTGATCGACTCAAGGCCACCGGTTCCGATGCCCTCATAACACGACCGTCTGCACATGCACATGCTTCGACGATTAACGGCACTCTTCTGCATCGCGCACATTCTGGAGCGTGAAGGTTAATTATCGTCCACCCTGGAACCCATTAAAAATGGGAAGGCAGTCTCGGCACAGAATGTGCAGTCTGCGCTGGGGAGGAACCACTTCGCACACGGCCATCCAGACCGGTTCCACACTGCACTGCCGTACTCGCGATCCTTTTGCAACCCCCCCGGGGTGTCCTCGATTCGACTCTAACGAGTGTCCTTTCACTTTCCAACAACGGTTCTTCGCAGATAAGCTCGGCAGACAGACAAGAACACTTACATTGTCTTTCGACTGCTTCCACAATGTACTGCAAAGCGAACGATCACAGCAACACACCCACTCGATCCGCGATCCTCACTCGATCTGCTCTGATTCGCGACCGATCAGCAACTGTGGCCGCACCGTGCTCGTCCGGGCTCTTTTGATGCGTTGCACGAAGCAGCAGCGCGAACGCAGCGACGGAACCTGATCGGGCCTCTCCTTCCCCACGCTATCGGCGGGTTGCTCGAATGACCATGGTGCAGGAAGGCGAACGACGAAGGCAGCGGAGAGGGTGGACAGCACCGTTTCTCGCCAGAATTGTCCCATACACGCGAGGCCTCAAAACAATGCCCGCCAAGTCAAGGCCCCACGTGCTATGTAGTGATCTCCTTTCCTTCGCAGCGAAGCAAAGCCTGCACCGCAACGATCCTGCATTTCGATCGCCATCTTGGAAAGTGCATAAAAAAGGATTCCTTACTAACAGGGACAGCATACGAACGTACACTGTTGGGTAGAAACATCAAATGGTTTATAGTAGGGGTTTTTTTGTTTTGTTTTTTCCCCCTTCGTTTCTCTTTGATTCGTTTTAGATTCACTAGTAGACAGATGACATTTATTATGAAATGGTTAGCCTTTTTTTTTATTGGTCCTTTCTAAAACTAATCAAGGCTGTTTTTTTACTAAAGCCAAATGTCTTTCTGGAAAGAGTATGGCATCTTATGAATGAAATGGAAAAGTGTTGTAATATTATTAGAGGACCATTCTTTCGGCAAATAACGTAGCGCCTTTTTCATTGTCTGAACACATTTCGCTACCTCCAGCTAAAATAGGGTGCAGTTTTTTAGGATGATGAGCAAGGATTGACGCATAAAATTATAGTTCAATAGATAGTTGAATAAACCTTCTGTTTGAAAACTAATATATTTTTGCAAAACTCTCAACCAAAAAACTACCT
The DNA here is from genome assembly GCA_914969975.1 of Anopheles atroparvus. NCBI lineage: Eukaryota > Metazoa > Arthropoda > Insecta > Diptera > Culicidae > Anopheles > Anopheles atroparvus. The sequence goes on along the minus strand of CAJZCY010000001.1, from coordinate 45,757,433 downwards.
ATTCCATCTGTGCAATATTGTGGTTATTTAAAGTACACTTGATGGATTTATTGTTGATGATTAAACACCTTCATCACGAGGCCGGCAGCTCAACGGTTGTATTGTTATTTAATCGGTACGATCGTGAATACCACGACAAATCTACAACGAACCATTTCCCAACTACATCGCTCTGCAACCATTTGCCTTTGGGCAAGTCCACCATCCATCTCGGCGCGTGCCAGCGCATAATTTCCCACCGGACTAACAAGGGGGATGGGGGGGGGGGGGGGGGGGGGGGCTAAACTGTGGGCTGACCCATTCCCCCCTGGCGAATGGCTCAATTAGGAAACGCTGTTGCTCGCATGCAACTCCCGGCGTGCCGGCTTTGACATGTTAGCACCAGTCGATCTTTGGTCGGTGGTATATTCAAATAAACGTCCAAATTTGACAAAAAGGGGCAAAAAAAATGCTCCATAGCCAAAAATGACACGCGCGTGACTGAGAAGAATAAGAACGGTTTCCCATTGTCGCCTCGAGAAGAGGAAAACAAATCATGGAAAGGTGCAAGGCGTGTCGTGATGCATAAAAAATTAATTCAAGCAAGCAATAGGGTGTGGGAGTTAGGGACTGACATTCTGATAACTTGTCTTTTTTATTCTTTTCTTTATTTTTGGGCGCGGTCACACACCGTCAAAACGACCCCATCGTCTGCTTTCACCAACCACCAAATTGATAAACACTAAGAACAGCAATGCACTAGACTCAAATGCAGGCCTGAAAGCAGACCTTGCTAAACAGGTCCATAGGCAACGATTAATGGCGCCCCCCCTAGCTTTATGCATCTGGAATACATGACCAAATTTAAACATAGCCACAATCTCTTGTAGCTAAAAATGGCCTTGCACGGTCCGAAATTTATCTTTTCGGTGCCCAGACACATTAACTGATACTTTGAGAATACCGCAGTCTCCTGTCCCAGTCGGCTTGTTCTCTGTTCTACAGATTGAGCTTGAGTCCAAAAACTTGAAGCTGAATCTTAGGTTTCCTATCAATCCTTTCAAAACGCTTTTTTGCCGAGTTTTTTGTTTTCTTGTGGTATCCTGTGGAGGGGTGAAAAAAAAAAGTTTGGTTTGCACAATGTTGCAGAAACCAGTTTTCTGCCTGCACGTGCCAATCAAGTGACATGGAGAGATTTAACCAAAAATCCAGTTCAATCTTGGTTTCTCTTGTGCATGCTAAGGGGCCATGACGCTTTTCCTTTTTCAGCACTGGGCCAGCACCGTCGACCGGTCAGACGGCCAGACGCTGGGGGAGGATTTTTATCCTGCACTCTGCACTTTTAATCTCTGCTTTTTTGTCTTTTACATGCATGCCCCGAACCCCGAACTTACATAATGTACATTTCGTGCACAAAAACCTTGTAATCTACCAGCAGCTGTTGCCAGGCAGAAAGTGGGACAGTACGGTACATTAAACACTCTGTACCCCAGTTCTAGGCGAAAAAATGAAAGCAGAATGTACTTGTGACAAATGGAGGGTTGAAAAGAAGAATGAAGTTCGAAAAGTTAATGTTCGAGGGCACAGAATGCGCCGAAGAGTTGTATTCAAGGTCACGTATTTGTAAGCGTAGGACAAAAAAAAACAATATTTGTTTAACTCTTCTTATTCCTAGAAATGAACTCGTAAAAACGCAAAACCGAGCTAAAAGCAAGAGAATGGAAAGCAAGGTGCATAGATGAGGTGCATTCGTTGTTGAAATATTAAATCAAGTTGATAATTTTAAGTTGTAATAAAGTTAAATTTACATTCGTTTTATTCGGTCATAATATTTATAGAAAGCGAAAAGTAACGATAAATAATATTCCTTGACTATATTTTTTACCGGCGATACAACATATACCAACAAACATAAACTGTAAGAAAACTTCTACGACTTCATGAAATATTTGCTTGATCCAAACATGTTGGAGTGAAGCTCATGTTATCACCAATTGTACTGTTTGCTTCATTTATGTCAGGTACCGAACTACTAACTACTTCCTTCCACAGAGACATCCGTCCCCAGGGTATGTTTTTGTGCGGCTTGCTAAACAACGGGCAGCACTGAACATATGCAAACTCCCCAACATTTGTACGCGGCTTCAAGCCTACTTACCGACTGGCTGCACTGCGTTTTCCGGCCAGCCGCCGGTCCATGGTTCCCGGAAACCCAACGTTCGAAACGTGGCGTTAATTACTTCCAGCACGGTGTTCATCGAATTAGCCTCTGTTCGTTGACAACGGTTGTTTATCGGCGCCTTGGGCCGCGCATCAGTCGACCGATCAATCGAAAACGTTTAATGATAGGTAGTGTCCGTCCAGCGTACGGCTAACGATAAGCCTACCGGTGAGGCTTCCTGCCTGCCGTCCGGTGATTCACAAGGCGTTTTTCATTTATGTATTTCTTTTGTTTTTTTTTTTTTGCGACCGGCGGAATGCTTCGAAGAGCACTGCATGCGAGCGCAAAACGCAACGGCGAAACGGCGAAAAGGCGAACCTCCACCCTGCAGCCAAACGTATCGGCCCGAACAAGTTCCTTATACACACGCGCGCGTGCGCACAAGGTCACTAACTTCCTTTCACATGGCACGTGCCACTACCAGCTCCGCAGCACTCCGATGCCCCTTTTCTCGGTTCCCGGCGTGCTGAGGATGGTCCAATAAAACACTCGAATCTCTGACGGCGGTGACGGTGTCAGCCCAGAAAAGAAACGGTGGTATAGATGCGCGTTAGCAAAGGAATCGATCGAGCAGATTATTACGCCACCGGTAGTTCCGCTTCGCCCGGTAGTACACCAGTTCGGCGACGAACGCAACGAGGGAGAGCCCGAGACCGACGGCACCAAGTAGGAACGCGCCCTCGATGTGATCCAGGCGCAGGGTCGTCTGTCCGTCCGCCCCGACCTCATCCTCCTCGACGTCCGCGTCGATGCGGATCTTCTCGCTCTCCTTCTGCCACTTGCCGAGCAGGCCGGATTCGCTAATGCGCCGGATCAGATCGTTCATTTTCGGCAGCAGGTGGAAGTCCTTCTTTGCCAGCATGCTCACCGAGTACGTGTAGATGTTGTCCGTCTTCGGGAAGCAGTACATCTCCGCCTCGCCGATCAGCCGGCTATTGCTGGAGTGGGCCCGCGAGATGGCCACCGCCAGCAGGCGCTCGGTGCGCAGCCTTGCCAGACACTCGTCCATGCGTGGACACACCCGATAGACGGCACCGAGGTGGCGCGAGATGGGGTCCGGCTTGTCGAAGTGCGGCAGCGTGCTCTCCGCACCCGCGAACCGGAACTCGGCCTCGATCGCCTGCCCGATGCTGGCGATCTGCGGCTCGTACCGGGGGCGCGTCAGCACCGAGATCAGGAAGCTGTGGTAGGCCGCGTTCCAGTGCAGCCCGTAGAACATGTAGCCGATGAGGAAGAAGCGGATGGAGACACGCCGCGGCCAGTAGTGCGCGTACACGCTCAGCGAGAACGCGAGAGACTGCAGCAGCACCCAGGTGTAGTTCTCGCGGTACAGCCCCTCGACGTAGTTGAACCGGTAGAGGAGACCGGCCGCAGCGAAGATGATGAAGATCGCGATCAGCCACGTCCACACGTTGAAGATGATGAACACGTTCAGCCACTTGGGCGCGTGCCGGGCCGTCGGTACACACCAGGTGAGATCGTCCTGGTAGTAGGGAATGGTGGCGGACAGTAGCTTCCGGCTGATCGGGTTCTCGTACAGCCCGCCGATCATCAGGTCCGTCCGGCGCTGGATCACGTCCGCGTACAGGCCCGTCTGGTTGTCGGCGATGATGCGAGCGGTGGCGCGCGTCGCCTCGATCACGTTGTACACGGGGATGAGGCGCATGCGGGCCGTGATCGTGTCCAGCATCAGCACCTCCAGCCCCTTCTCGATGTGGCTCTCGTTGCCCACCACGAACGGCTCCCATATGCTGGTGGAAATCTTGAGCGGGCAGTAGTTGTAGTACTTCGGGATCTTCGGCCCGTAGTCGGAAAAGTGGTGCCGCTCGCGAAACATCCACGCGCCGCGCACGTTCGCCGCCTCGTCCTGCGGCACCTCGACGTACTCACACTCGTCCACCAGCCGGATCTGGTCGATGTTGTCCGCACAGCCGCCGCTCTCATACGGGAACCAGGTCCACACCTCCAGCACGCTCGTGTTGTACCGCTGCACCATCACGTTCACGTTCAGCACCGAGTTGTCGAACAGTTCCTGCAGCACGTTGCGTACCTCGATCTCGAACACCAGCGGCGTTAGTTCGGCCGTGAAGAGCACCACGACCTGCGCCAGTGGGTTCCACGTCGGCAGCCGGCGCAACTGGCGGATCGGGGCGGCCAGCTCCGACGAGTCGCCGATCAGCATCAGATAGTTCTTGGCCTTCTCCGTCACGTGCGACGCGTTCCAGTGCTTCCGGCGGGCGTCCTTCACCATCACGCCCATCTCGTGCCGCGCGTCCTCGTTGAACGACTTCAGGATGTTCAGCTGGAATGCGGACGCGTCCGGTTTGATGTTGATGATTGCCAGCGAACCCTTTAGCGCTCGCTCGGAGTGGAAGTACTTCTTGCACAGCCGCCTGATACACGGCACCACCGTCAGCAGCTGATCGTCGTCGAACTCGTCCACCGGAATGTCGCCCACCGTTTGGTCCGTCGCGAGTACAGACAGCACAATCAACAGTAGCAATGGTGGCATCACGCGAACGCCTACCAGGGGACACATGTCGTGCAGCACTAAACAGCGAACGGTGTTATTTGAGCTAGCCCGGAACCGTATTTATACCCACGGGATCACACCTGAGCGCACGAACAAGGCAAACAAAGTCGTCCCAATTAAGGCATCCATTATTTAGCGGCCGACGGTCGACTTAGCCCATCCTGCAGGATGTGGAAGGATATTTATTGCTATTGATTTATCATAAATGCACCTCGATTACAGCTGTGATTGTTGTTATTGATTTATCATAACTGCACACCGATTACTCTTCACCCTAAACAATCCATAATTCGCCGAGGCTCATTACGAGCGCCACACGAAGAAGTAGTTTCCCATCGGTGGCAAGATACACACCACATTAACCTTTCATCGAACACTGTCCGAATATACGGTAAGCACCTGTCAACCCACGGGCCTGCCGGGCCAAACACGAGGGATAATCACATGTACCGTCACTTAAAACCGCATGGCGTGATCCTTTTACTTCGGTATCACATTACCCTCGCTAAGGAACATGGGCGACGTGAAGTGTCGCCGTTGCCGTGTCACTCAGCCAACATCTTTCGTCATTATCCGAAACGCTGTCTCTCCTGCATCGGCTACGGGATCCCATGTTCTGCTTCAAGGTCGTCGATGGCTTAAAAATATACATTGGAACGAGTTGCGGCCAGGGTTTGGCAAACTGTTACTAGCTTGATTATTTTAATCTTCTTAACGTCTGAGCATGTCTCACATAGCTAGTCTTCGATGATACAAGTGTGGCCGTGTGAACTCGCCATAAAACCAAACCATATACTAAAGAATAGTTGCCTACCCCTGGCGATAAGAAAAATCAATTGAAAGCGAACGTTAAATTGCGTGAACTAAACAAATCAACCGAACAGAAAAAAAACCATTCTGACCAGTCGTTATTTAGCGGCTATGTTTTTTAGCACGTAGTGTGATACACATTGGTAACGTGGCACGCCTATGTGGCATTAAACTACATACAAATGAAACCCTACGCCAGCTCGTGGACTTGGTGTTTTTTTTTTATATATATGAAAATCGATCTACCATCCTTAATCAGAGGACTTAAACATTAGCATGAATCGTAACTGGCTTTTAAAACTTATTCTGTACATTCCAAATCTGGTTAATTTGCTATATATATATTGCTCACCTTGGGAAATTTGAAGCTAGAAATCCAATCTCCAGGGAGGTTACTGCAAAGTTTCACAGCTTTCACTCAGCAACGTTGAAATTATTTATTTGCTGAACAGAGAGTTTTGTGATCTTTGCTATCTCCTAAAATAATCTCTTTGCAAGGAAGCAAAACGGGCTGAAATACAATAAACCACACCACCCCAATATTTGGGTTTTACCCAATCGGTCAACTGGCAACATGAAGTTGCGAAGCGCAAAGAAGAAATACAACATGATGTCCGCAATTAAACCCCGATCACTTGAATGGAGCTATTCCTTTTACTTAAAATAAATGCCCCAAAAAGCCCACATGGTGCCACAACGCTTGGTGTGGCACACGAATCCGTTTATAGCGCCCGGTGCTATAATCGTGTTGCGATATAAATGTAATTAACTTCCCCACCCCTGCCAATAAAACGATTCGCTGTTTTCAGCCTCCGGCGTCCTCAAGTATCCTTCAACGCGGTTGTGCATGGAGAACGATTTAATACCGCCACAATAATATAATAAAAAATCTCCAATCACCACCAGCACACGCCACATCGACGAACGTTTGCCCATCGAAATGGCTTTAGTCAATCCCGATCGATCGAACTTGCACTGTCTTAGACAGCGGAATGCTTCCGGAACGCGAAACCATCCATCACATGGCACACGCCCGCCTGGCACTCGGTGGCTTTGTTCGGAGGTTTGCAAAATAGAACCAACCTCCCTCGACTGCGAGCCTAAACCCCAACGTGCATAGCACAAAGCAGCACCTCCCCTCTGGCCTTGATCTGGCGAACTGGAAGCCCTCCACGGACGCAAGACTCTGAACCGGACGCCACTGGGACATTGTTGTTCGAGAACCAGTCCAATATCGGTAGGGCAATCGTGCCCAGGATGGACGTAAGAACGGTTAGCTGTAATACATTGTCACGCCCGGTCCGTACACCATACCTCTCCCTTTCGGAGCGAGTATATTCTCTTGCGTTTGGCACACATGGTCGATCGATACCATGGATCAACCGGAGCCTGTGGACGAACGCATACAATGTTTTACAATCCTCTATGTCGGACGTTGAATATTGAGTAAGCATATTTCTACCCGGTCTACCCGGTTGGATGATTTTTGCTCGCGCAACAGGCCAAACAAAAGGTATAGGAAAACAACGATTGATCTTGAATTGCTGAAACTTAAGGCAACATGGTTAAGCGATCACATGTTGCTATGTGAATTCGAAGATTGGTGGGGCCTGCCCGTTCCAATCACTTTTGACTTTAGAACCAAAAGCACGACAAGATCTTAGAACAATTTACTACCGAAAGGCCGTACATCGAAGGACCTTGATCAAGTCCACCGTAGGTCATCAAATGCACCATAAATGCTCATTAATCAAACAAGATCGTTTCTTCTGCAACAAACCAGCATAGTCAGTAAAACAGGACAATCTTAAAGCCGGTCAGAAACAAACTTATGTTATTGATTACAAAACCGAAATCCGATACCAATTACTACGGTTAGCTACATTACTG